>CM064487.1:19255382-19312464 GCA_032716605.1 Paralithodes platypus
CTTGATCGGCATCAAACTCACTCTATCTGACTATCCTTGAGACCCCAGGGAAAAACTTAAGGGGAGATGGTTCACTTTTTGGGCGATTTGTGCATGTATTCATTATTTTTCTACCTTCCTCCCTAGACCTCCATCAAATAAAAAAAACAAAACATCCATTAGATCCCCCTTCTAGATTAATTTGTACATTTTTCGGTAGAAAGATTTCCTCATAATTAAAAAAACACATAATTAAGTTGGAGAAAGTACAGAAAGCTGCAACGAAGATGATTCCAGAACTATGAGAACTGACATATGAAGAGAGATTAGAGAGATTGAATTTGCCAACTCTAAGTGAGAGAAAAGACAGAGGGGATATGATTATGATGAATAAATGTGTTAGGGAATTGGAAAGGATAAACAGGGAGGACTTTATCGAGAGAGATAAAGGGAGGACTAGAGGACATAGCTGCAAGTTAAAGAAAGGCAGATGTAAATGAGATGTGAGGAAATTCAGCTTTCCATATAGAAGTTAGCACATTAGAAGCATTAGCGCAACAACGCACTGAAATGCGCTCCTTCACAGTTTCGTGGCCAGGTGTGGACGTGATTTCTCGGTGGGCCTGTGTGTTGGAGGGTAGAGAACGCCAATATAAGCCAGTCTCGTCACCGTTATAGAGCTGCCAATGTTGAAGGTGTTCCTCGGTTATAAGGGCGTGGAAGCGATCAGTGAAGGGTTCTATGGCCGAAGTATCGGTGCTTAAGATTTCACCACAAATACTCCTGTTTGAGAGGCCATGGCGGTTTCGGAACCTCCACAACCACCCCTCGCTAGCCTTGAAGTCTGGGTGATGAAGATGCTGTCCGAAGCGTTCTGCTGCATGCTGGATCTCGATGCCTCTCACTGGTACGCCCTCAGCACGAAGTTGTTGGTACCACTTCAGCACTGCGTCGTCGATGTCTTGATAGGCTAGCTTGGCCTTGCGAAAGATCTTGGCGGTAGATGGACCATGAAGCACAGCTGAGCCATGATGCCGGACTTTCTCCTTGTCTCGGATGAAGTCGTAGATTGTCGATCTGCCTAAGCTATACTTCTCCTGAAGCTGCTTGGCTTTCATCCCACTGTCCAGATCCTTTAACATCTGTAGCTTTGTTTCTAGTGATACAGAAGTCACCTTACACTTAGGCTTATCCTTGGGAGGCATGGTGAACTAAATAATGGCACGCGTCGATGTGTAACGCAACAGAGCTTTGTGCGGACTGACGCTCCCAGCCTCCCCAGCATCCGAGCCGGGCGCTTGGGCCCCGGATGTAAGATGGCGTCAGACATCCCTTCTGTTTCTTGGATATTCACCCTTATTGTCCGGTGACGTCATCCTTTGTCGGACACCGCTACGACACATTTCGTAAATATTAGAGATATCAGAGGACGGTAATGACGGACATATTCCGAATACTTATATAAAGTCCGACAACGTCAGAGACGGTCGGAACGATGCCGGAAATGTGCGAAATACGGAAGTGCATGTCCGAGAGGCCGATGCCAGTCCGACTAGTACGGGTTTCCGACTTCTAGAGGTCCGAGATGGCGAGGGTTTACTGTACCTTCTTTGCATCAGTTTTTACAATGGAAGACCTCAGTGATATCCCTACACCATCGCCGATTCAGATTGATAATTTAGATGTTCTAAGCAATATCACCGTTACAGAGAGAGAGAGAGAAGTATTGAATTGTTTAGATAAACTCAAGGTAAATAAAACGCCTGGACCTGATAAAATCTCACCTAGAGTCCTAAAGGAAGCTAAGGATGAGTCTCCAAACCATTGACATTGCTATTCAATAAATCCTTGCAGTCTGGAAATATGCCTGATCAGTGGAAGCTTGCCAACGTAACACCGATATTAAAAAAAGGCACCAATTCCCTACCCAGTAACTATCGTCCAATTAGCTTAATCTCAGTTGTATGTAAAATGTTAGAAACACTCATAAGAGACAGACTCGTAAATCACTTAGAGGAAAATAACATACTTAAAGATGCTCAACATGGCTTTCGTAAAAAACGTTCCTGTTTAACAAACCTCTTAGACTTCTTCCACGATATCCTCAACCTCTACGATGAGAGTAAAGCTGTAGATATTATATACCTTGATTTTCAAAAGGCCTTTGACAAAGTTCCCCACAAACATTTACTGCTAAAACTAAAAGCGCATGGAATACAAGATGGTGTGTTGAAATGGATAAAAAATTGGCTCAGCGACAGAAAGCAAAGAGTAGTCATGAACGGTAAGGCATCTAAATGGACCAATGTAAGTAGCGGGGTACCCCAGGGATCGGTAATAGGACCAATTCTCTTTCTAATTTACATCAATGACATAGATGAGGGTCTCACCTGTACAATCTCAAAATTTGCTGACGATACAAAAATTGCAAATAGCGTACTCTCAAAAGAACAAGTTGACGATATGCAACACAATCTAGATAAGTTGTCATGTTGGGCCCAAATTTGGCAAATGAGTTTCAATGCGGATAAATGTAAAGTACGGTACTACATATCGGATACCAAAATGAGAAAGCAAACTATTTGATGAATGGCACTCAGCTTAAGAATGTAATCAGAGAAACCGATCTGGGAGTAACAATATCGAGTAACCTATGTTACGCTGGCCAGCTGGCCAGAATGCACTCGTAACTCGCTAGCGCTCGCCAGGGCAGTGATATGGGCTACAATAATCGTAGAACGATGTTCTTTCTTTCATAGAGTTCATGTTGTCACAGACAGATCAGTGGTGGTCTTTATTCTTGTCTGTGACACATGGAAGCATTTTATATCATTGATAGAATATAAGATGCATTGTGTGAAGTTGTAGGAGAAAGAGCGAGGTAGGCAGCGAGGTGGTAGTATGTGCGTGTGTATGTACGTGTGCCTCCCTCGCTCGCAGGAGTCTCCCACGCCCGTGATTGGCCGGCGGGCCTGGCTACGTCATAGGACGCTTGCTCTTCATGACGTAGTGGTCTGTGATTGGAGGCCGCAGTCCTGCGAGGGTGGTGCGGGCTCCTGCCCGCGTGTCCCCTTCAGAGCTTGGCACAGCGTGCTTGGTCCTACATGTCCTTTGCAATCTGTCTCCCATATAACCCCCTATACTACTTTTTCTCTCTCTGAACTTCTTCCTTTTCATACTTCTCTCTTTATTCAATTACTTATCCCTTCTGGTTCTGCATACGACTTCCATAGTCGGCCAGTCGTATTACCAGCACCAGCTCTCCATATATGTTTGCACTAGTTTTAGGGATTATTAGAGTCATAGTCATATGGTAGCCTAGTGTTGGGGTGCTTCTAATTATTGAGCTGTTCTTTCCCATTATTTAATGCTAGACAGTGGAAGGTATCTTTGGTCGTTGTCTGAGTTATGTATGTGGCAAGTCAGAGCCTGTACAACATCGACGAAGCTAGCTAGCCTGTAACCCTTGTGCATATTTTCCTTTGCGAGTGTAGCAGTATACAGGTAAAGAGCTTTTGCCTACTCTTACCTGTATGATTGCTACCTCATTTTGTTGACCTTTGTGGAGCGCCAGGGCAAGACCAGATACTAGAGATCTGGACTTACGAAGAGAGCCTCCAAGTCACTTAACATAACATAAGGGAAATCTGTTCAAGGGGAGACAGTAGGCTACGAGCATGCTTGCGCTCTGCCTAGTTTCCTGATACCTTTTATGCCACTGCTAGACTTTATTAGTGAGAAAGACAGTATTGTGTTTATTAACTTTCATTGTGTATGCTTTAGGAATTATTCACACCTTATTTTAGCCTAGGTTGATGCATAGTGCACAACCCAGTTTGGCTGTTACGTTGGCTAAGGAAGTACTGTTTTTGAGTGGTTATTATTAGTGCTGTCACAGAGTTGTTGCACTCCCTTGTTATATATATGTATCCACTTATTGGTGTATTTAAGATACACGCTTTGGTGTCCTGCCCCTCCATTATTTCTGTTCTATATTAACGAGCATCTTAGAGCATCAGACCTTTTCAGAAGATTCCTTATCTGATTGCTGTAGGACTAGACTTCCAGTGTTTTCATAGAGCATTGAAGAGTTTAGTGTTGAGTACTGACTCACACTAAAGTTAACGTAAGCAATTATTCCTTTATTAAATCTTATATAGTTTATTCAAGCATTGTTATTACTTTAGAGCATTTTCATAACATAAGTACTCCTGTTGTGAGTTGGCTTTGCCGTCATCGGAAAGCCTTTGTAGAAGTGCACTAAAACCTAGTTAATTGATACCCCGTTATCCAGTAGATTAACTCTGAAGGGTTTTAAGTGTTTTGTTCGCCGGCGTAATAGTTCGAGGGTTTTGGAATTAGCGTACCGTTGTAATAGATTTAACAAATGGCCGTTGTTGTAGATATACCCTATCATCTAGTCCATTATTAAGTGCCCTTGTTTATTTCGTAGTGCCGGTCGTAACAAATGGCGACCTTAGACCAGAATATAGTGAACTGAATATTGCATTTTTTTTTTTTTGAGAAATCTTATTGCCATTTGGGGTTGAATTTATTTCTCGCATTGTTGGCAGTAGACATTGTTTTGAGGATATATAGAACTTGTTGGAGTTATTGGTGACTTAGTATTGCACTCAAGAACATCTTCAATTTTATTTTGGTGAATAAAGCTACGCAAGAGTTTGGCTACTTTTGTCTTGACTGAGAATTTTTTTGTTGACTCCATCATGTCACTGGACGGGTCTGAGCATAGTGAGGGCACAGTGCGAGAGGCAGGCGAGGAGGTGGAGAAGGTGGAGTTGTTAAGCGGCGTTCGGGTGGTTAACAATGAGGAGGATGCTCGGATATTTTTGGAGGAGCCTGTGTCAGCGGATCGTGTATCGGGGCTAGACCGGTACGGACTGCAGTGTGTGGCCACGGTCTTAGGGTTTCCCGGTACTAGCGGTTTGTCGAGAGGTGAGCTGGTTTCCTGTGTGCTGGGTGGGGTGCATGGGGGTTCGGGTGGAGCGGGAGCTGGGGCACCTTCGTCCCAGCCACCATTCCACTCAACTCCTCTTGTGGCGCCCCCTCGGGTTCTGGAGCCGGGCACGTTCCCGCAGGCCGATGCCCGCTGGCGGTTGGGTATGCCTCTAGGTGATTCACGGGATGGGTCCCCAATAGTAGCACCCCCTCCTCAGGGTTTGTCTTCCGAGATGTTGTTTCAGCTCGAGCTCGCCAAACTTAAGCAGCAGGAGCGACAGGCTGAGCATGAGCAGCGAAGGGCTGAGCTCGAGCAGCGAAAGTATGAGTCTGAGCTCAAGCAGCGAGAGGTTGAGCTTGTGACGCTTCTGCATAGTAGCCACGTGCGGGCATGCGTGCGCGTCGGCTGCACAGCCGTTTAGAAACCGGCTGGTGGCAGCCGGCCGGCCGGCTTTTCCTTAGTATATATCCTACGACAATGTAACTAATGTCTGGGATATTCTTATGTTGTTTCACAGCTTGTAGCTGCCCTTATTCTTAATCAACGCATCTTAGTATATTTTATTCTCGATAGTTGATTGTTTCATTATAATATATAAGATGTAAGTCTAGTGAGAGTGGGAGGAGACGAGCGGGAGAGAGAGACCGGCTGGGGGACGTTGCTTCGCGCGGAGAGTCCAGCTTGGGACGAGCCTGATGTTGCCATATGCATTTGATTGCAACGTTAGGCTTAGTTTCGACTCACGCACGGGGTAGACGATTTTGACCCGGCAACTGTGTTGAGTGTTGCCAAGCATGGGATGTATTCTGCATGCCTAGGGCGGGGTCCAGACAGATTCAAGACTCAGAGCTCACCTCACTGTCGTACCCTTCGGACCCCCTTGATATCTATCCCTCTCAACCCCCCTTAGAAACTTTCTCTCTTACTTTGTATACATTCCTTCCACCAATCTATTTAATTATCCCATCCCCTTGATAGACCTTATATCTATTATTGTATTAATGACGAGCTCTCAGATAATTAGATAGGATTTTGGGCTTTATGCAGAGATGTAATTGTTAATGAGACCTAGGAAGCTTTTTTGTTGTCTCATATTTGGTGGTTTCATGCTTGCTAGTGTGTTCTTGTGTCAGGTTAGCAGGGGCTAGACCGGAGGGGAGGCTTTTTGAGATCCTTTAAGTAAAGTCTGCTGGTGCGAGTCCTGTGGACCTGCACGACTTTACTAGGATACCCGTGGGAGTCTGGGGGCATTTTCTTGTCTGTGTCCCTGTGTGTCTAGTGTTGTGTTGTGTGAGGGCCCTTGCCTAGTCCACTCAGCACTGCACTAGCACGTCTTGCTTTTGTTTTAGGGTCGCCAGGAGAGAGTCAGATACTTGCGATCTGAGTCTCTCAAGAGAGCACCCTTTCAATTAGAGTAATTTGGCGCACAGACTTGGGAACGTCCCTAGGCTAGAGCAGGTGGCTCAGCCCGGGTATCCGAAGCCTATATATCCTTCCGGCTAGACCTCTGCCACCTGGCAGATTAACAGCTAGGGGTTTATGATCTCTGTATGCTTGTTATTGTGCCACAGTTTACCGTTTTTGTGAGCATTGTGAGTCAGGGTGTGGCTTAGAGACTCTGTCCAAGCAGGCTTGCCTGACTAAGAGTGAGAAGCACACCTGTTTGTGGTTATGTTGAGAGTTACTACCTTTATTTAATTATACCTATGCCATTATACACTGTATGGCCTATCACTAGTATTTATTCCTGCTTATGAGTTAAGAGTTCTCTAAATCTGTAACGTACTTTCTTTGCTAAGCATCAGATCCTACAGTAGCCACATGCAGTTTAGAAACCCGCATCTTGTCTACCTGTACGATGTTTTGAGGACTGTTTGCTTTCACCTTCTTTCATGCAGGGGTGATTAGTTGTATTAATTAACGTAACGTTAAATGTACTTTCTTCTAGTTTGTTATTAAATTGTTTCTGCAATTTAATTCCGTTATCTATCTTTTCCTTGAAGCTTTAAGTCAACTTAATTGTGTGATCTTTTATATAGCCTGCTTGACTATCAGCAGTCTATAGTGCGTGCACCCTGTAACCGAGTCATAGGATACCTTGTTGTCCAGGCAGGACTCTTGACGGTTTAGGGTGGTTTGTTGCCTGGGTTTATAGATAAGGGTTGGATCTAGCGTTTTCCGTTGTTGCTTGTTGCCGCATACCTAGTCCAATAGAAAGAGCCCAGTGTTTATATATCCCAGGACGTAACAAATGGCGACCTTGCATAGGATTTACTGAACAGAGGAATATAGTGGTCATTTGTTTTGAGATTCCTTATGATTAGAGGAATACAGTGGACATAGTTTTTTTTTTGGAGCAACCAATATAACACATTAAAGACTTTAAATAACATTAGTATATACATACTTGCATAGGAGATAAGGCACATTCTATAACCGTGATAATTACTGCAGTATACAAACATGTCTAATACATCAGAACACAGTGATGGGTCAGGTCACGATACGGGCTCGGAGGGAGAAAGACCTGTGGAGTGGCTAGTCGATAGCGAGGAGGGTGCTAGAAGATTTTTAGAGGTGCCCCTTACCGCTGCCAGGGTGTTGAAGCTGAATAAGTATGGCTTAAAGTGTGTGGCAGGTCTTCAGGGTCACCAGGGTTTAAGTGGCATGAGGAAAGATCAGCTGAGGACTTTGATATTGGGTTTAGAAGGGAGAGACCTGGGTGGAGAGGCGACTGGGGGCCCCGGTCCCCAGCCCCCCCTCCACTCTACCCCCATATCAAACGTCAGGGTGCCTGAATTTAGTACATACCCCCAAGTTGATGGTCAATGGCAGCGTGTAATTCAATCACAGGGACCCTCTCCATTAAATGCACCTTCCCCTCCTCAAGGGTTGACTCCAGATTTGTTGTTTCGGCTTGAGATGGCCAAGGTTGAAGTTGCTAGAGCTCAGGTTGAGGCTACCGAAAGACAGGCTAGAGCTAAGGTTGAGGCTGCCGAGAGACAGGCTAGTGTGCAGGCTGAGGCTGCAGAGAGAACAGCTATACGAGAGGCTGAACTGCAGGCAGAGTCTACTAGGTATCGGGCTGACAGGGAGCTGGAGAGATCTCGAGTGGAGGTAACAGGGCGAAATATTGGGGGAGGTAACAGACATCGGGACCAATCATTGTCGCACCTGCTTAAACTAGTTCCTGTGTTCGATGAATTAGGTGTGGCTGAGTTTTTTATGCGATTTGAGAAGAAGTGTCAGGAACACCAGTGGCCTCAGGAAAGTGGGCAGCATTAGTTTCATCAAGACTCCTAGGAAAGGGGCTAAAAGCGTATGATGCACTACCTTTAGAGTCCTGTGTAGTTTATGATGAGCTAAAGAAGGCTGTGCTACGGGCCTATGGGTTACAACCAGAAACTTACCGCTTGAAGTTTCGGGGTGTTACTAAGGGCAAGGATAGTACCTTCCTAGAACACGCCCGGGACTTGTCTGATGCACTACGACATTGGCTGCGTTCTGAGAGGGCAGCTACTTTTGAGGAGTTGAGTGAGCTGGTTCTCTTGGAGCAGTTCTTTAAGTGCACAGGCAGGGACTTAACATTAAATATAAAGGGAAAAAATCCTAGAACTCTCCAGGAGGCAGCAGAAATGGCTGACCGCCGACTGTCATTAATTCGAGGGTGCGAAGCAGCAGCTAGGAGTGAGTCGGGTGCAAAGGATCATACCCCTCCCCCTCCCAAGAATTTTGATACACATAAATACACAAAACCATGTAGCACTGACAATAAAACTGAACATAAACCAAATACCGTCCTGTATAATAAGTCTAATGGTACCTCCCACTCCCAAGGGAAACCAAAGAGTAAAGAGTGCTTTGCATGTCACAAGGAGGGTCACTTTGCAAATGCTTGTCCGAACAAGCCACCAAACAAGGTTGTGTCATTGGCCCGCAGCATAGGGGTGTCGCCTATATCTTCTGAGTTTGCCAAGGGTAGTTCGTCAGAGGTTGGGACACAGCCTGTGTTCAAGAGTCCGGAAGGCTCGAACCCTGTCCGCGACATCTTTGGGGGTCATAGAGGGCATGGTTTTGTGAGGTGGGCTGGCGAAAGGCGAGGAGTTAAGCTATTGCGTGATACGGGGGCTTCTCAGACCTTGTTAAAGAACTTTACTGGTAGGCCGATTAACGCTGCTCGGGTGGTGGTAGTTCAGGGGATCAATGCTACGAAGTCCTACCCGCTGGTGCGGATGGAGCTGGAGGTGGGTGGTGTGGCGAAGGAGCTGGATGTAGGAATTGTAGAGAACTTGCCTGTTGGGGGCGTCGACCTCCTCCTCGGCAACGACTTTGCGGTGCCTGCTTCTAAGGTTTCACCCTTGGTCGTTGCCGAGAAGGCGGCCGACGTTAGTAGGGAGGAACAGGAGTGGGTTGAGAAGTGTAGCGTACAAACCATGGCGTGTGTTGTGACGCGTTCTCAGACATCCGGAGCCTTGCAGCCACCACCTCAGTCTATCCTACCGCGGAGGAAAGGTCACAAGAAAACGGGAAGTGTTGGTCTATTGGAGAGTTTTGAGCCGGCAGTGTTTCTTGGTGACTCATTATTGGCACCTATGTTAGAGTCTGGAGAGGCCCCGGGGCCTGTCACCGCTAGTGCAGGTGCAGGGCAGGAAGAGACTCTGCGACAGCATCGTTATGCGCAGCGTGAGGAAAGGATGGCTCAGCGGGACATTGGAGGTGAAAATAAATTATTTAAGATGAACTTGGATAATCTCGCACCTGCTGATATATGTTCCTTGCAGCTGGAAGATCCTGAAGTCAGGGCGTGTGGTAATGGTGCTATCGAACTGGAGAGCGATGGGGATGCGCAGCCTGGTGATTTTTTTCTTGTCCGAGGGGATCTTGTATCGGAGACATCAGGATCCCAAGAAAAAGTGGGATGGCGGGTCAGGATTAGTGGACCAGTTAGTAGTACCGAGGGTGTGCCGTGAGAGCTTATTGAGATTAGCTCATGATGTGCCTTTGGCAGGGCACCTGGGGGCACGTAAGACGGAGGCAGCTCTGAGCAAGCTTTTCTGGTGGCCTGGGTTAAAGGCGAGTGTCGTGTCATGGGTGTCACAGTGTCACACTTGTCAAGTTGTTGGGAAACCCAATCAGGTCATCCCGAGAGCCCCGTTACAACCCCTCCCTGTCATTGGGCCGCCCTTCAGCAAAGTAGTTATCGATATGGTTGGCCCATTGCCCCCCACTAGTGCCGGCAATAAATTTTTACTAACTGTAATGGATGTAGCAACACGGTATCCAGATGCTTACCCCATGCGCAACGGGATGGCTAAGACTGTTGTCAAAAACCTACTTGTCTATTTCTCTCGTTATGGCTACCCTCAGGAGATCCAGTCTGATCAGGGATCCAATTTTACTTCTGCTCTGTTTAAGCAGACCATGCAGCAACATGGGATAGTGTCTGTGGTGTCATCTGCCTACCATCCCGAGAGTCAGGGAGTTTTGGAAAGATGGCACTCGACTCTCAAGAGTATGTTGCGGTGTTATTGCATGGAAAATGGGAAGGACTGGGATCTAGGTCTCCCATACGTTTTATTTGCTGCGAAAGAAGTACCTGGGGAGAGCTTGGGATTTAGCCCGAACGAGTTGGTTTTTGGACACAGGGTCAGGGGGCCCCTCCACATAGTCAAGGAGATCTGGGAGGGAGTCACAAAGCCATGCTCGCTTCTAAAGTATGTAGTTGAAAGCCGTGAGAGAATGCTAATGAGCTTGGAGGTAGCAGGTCGGAACCTTAAGAGTTCACAAGCTCAGATGAAGGACAGATACGACCAGAAGGTGAAGCTGAGGGAGTTTGAAGTAGATCAGGAGGTACTGATGCTACTGCCTCTAGTGGGACACCCCTTGTCTGCCAAGTATTCTGGTCCGTATCGGGTTGTAAGGAAGGTTTCTGATCTCGACTATTTAGTAGCTACTCCTGATCGTAAGAAAAAGAACCAACTTTGCCATGTAAATCTGATGAAAGAGTATGTGAGGCACCCCTCCGAGCCTCTCACTGTCCCGGTGTTGATCTGCAGCGATCGTGGTGGAGAAGGAGGAAGGGACAGTCAAGCTGCGGGGGAGGATAATTGGGATTGTCATGTTTCCGCGGATCAGTGGGCGGGGAATTCTAGACAAGTGGCTCACGAGTTGATATTGCACCTGCCTGAACAACAGCATGTAGCTGTGCAGCACTTGTTTGATTCAAACCCAGCTGTTTTCGCGGAGCATCCTGGCCTCACTACTCAAGCGGTGCACGATGTCGATGTTGGGGATCACCCGCCCTTTAAATCAGTGCCATACCGTGTTCCCCCTATTAAATTACCAGCACTTAGGGAAGAGCTGGATTATATGCTGAAACGTGGGCTGATTTCTGAGGGTGCAGTAAGGTGGACTTCCCCAGTCACACTGCAGCCCAAACCAGATGGCAAGGTGCGGTTTTGTATAGATTTCCGCAGGTTGAATGGTTTAACCCCCACAAATGCCTACCCTCTCCCTCGCGTGGACGAAAGTGTGGATAAGATAGGAAAAGCCAAGTTCCTCACTAAGATAGACCTTGTTACGGGTTATTGGCAAGTGCCCTTGTCTGAGCGCGAGAGGTGTGTGGGTTTGTGGTGGACGGTGCCACATATCGTTGCCATGTTATGCCATACGGGCTGAAAAATGCCCCTGCAACGTTTCAGAAATTAATGAACGACATTGTAGCCGACATTCCCAACTGTACGGTGTACCTAGATGATGTCATAATATACGACGATGATTTTAACAGTCACTGTGCTCACATCGGACAGCTTTTTAATAAACTGAATGAAGCAGGTTTGGTGGTAAACCTGGGTAAGTGCGATTTTGTCAAAGCCACAGTTTTGTACCTGGGGTTCGAGGTGGGGATGGGTCAGGTGTGCCCTCCACAGACAAAGATCAAAGCCATCGATCAGTTTCCCCAGCCTACGACTAAGAAACAAATCATGCGGTTTCTAGGTATGATAGGCTATTATCGTCGCTTCATCAAAGGCTATTCGACTGTACTTGCACCTTTAACTGACTTATTATCTAAGGACAAGAAGTTCCGGTGGTCTCCTGAGTGTGCAGAGGCGTTTTCCTTGGTGAAACACCTGTTATGTACCCACCCCATACTCAGGGCCCCGGACTTCAGCAGACCTTTTCAGCTGGCGACTGATGCCAGTGGCGTAGGGGCTGGGGCTGTCTTGTTACAGACAGATGATGAAGGTATCGAACATCCAGTGAGTTTTTACAGTAAAAATTCAATAGTGCACAAAGGAATTACTCTGTAATTGAAAAAGAACTCCTGGCGATAGTGCTGGCGCTCAGGAACTTCGATGTATATGTTCCTGCTTTCGGACCAGTCGTAGTGGTTTATACCGATCATCACCCTCTGAAATTCTTGAATCAGTTTCATAACCGGAATATGAGGCTGACCAGGTGGTCACTCATGCTTCAGGAGTATAATCTGGACATACGCCATACTGCCGGTTCTGATAACGTGATAGCGGATTGTCTATCAAGGGTGGATGATGTTGGTTAGACTGCCACAGGATTGAGGGTTGAGTGTGGAGGAAAATAGGCTGTCACTGTAGTTCAGCCAAAAAAAAACAAATTAAAAAAGCAAAAACCTTATAAAAACTCTTTATTTTTATAACGTGTAGAATTTTGTATAAGATGTTGTAGCAGTATCTAAGTTGAATGTTTTCGCTTATTGTCGCTGAGTTAGTTGAACTTGCTTGGTGGAGCGCAACAGTCTTTATTTTTTATATATAGTGCCTTGTGTCGCAACAGTGTGTGGTACTATGAGAAGCTTTCTGTTAGATATGAAGAACTTAGTCAAGGGTCTTATATCTTGGGGGAGGTTTGACGCTTCTGCATAGTAGCCACGTGCGGGCATGCGCGCGCGTCGGCTGCCCAGCCGTTTAGAAACCGGCTGGTGGCAGCCGGCCGGCCGGCTTTTCCTTAGTATATATCCTACGAAAATGTAACTAATGTCTGGGATATTCTTATGTTGTTTCACAGCTTGTAGCTACCCTTATTCTTAACCAACGCATCTTAGTATATTTTATTCTCGATAGTTGATTGTTTCATTATAATATATAAGATGTAAGTCTAGTGAGAGTGGGAGGAGACGAGCGTGAGAGAGAGACCGGCTGGGGGACGTTGCTTCACGCGGAGAGTCCAGCTTGGGACGAGCCTGATGTTGCCATATGCATTTGATTGCAATGTTAGGCTTAGTTTCGACTCACGCACGGGGTAGACGATTTTGACCCGGCAACTGTGTTGAGTGTTGCCAAGCATGGGATGTATTCTGCATGCCTAGGGCGGGGTCCAGACAGATTCAAGACTCAGAGCTCACCTCACTGTCGTACCCTTCGGACCCCCTTGATATCTATCCCTCTCAAGCCCACTTAGAAAGTTTCTCTCTTACTTTGTATACCTTCCTTCCACTACTTCACCAATCTATTTAATTGTCCCATCCCCTTGATAGACCTTATATCTATTATTGTATTAACGACGAGCTCTCAGATAATTAGATAGGATTTTGGGCCTTATGCAGAGATGTAATTGTTAATGAGACCTAGGAAGCTTTTTTGTTGTCTCATATTTGGTGGTTTCATGCTTGCTAGTGTGTTCTTGTGTCAGGTTAGCAGGGGCTAGACCGGAGGGGAGGCTTTTTGCGATCCTTTAAGTAAAGTCTGCTGGTGCGAGTCCTGTGGACCCGCACAACTTTACTAGGATACCCGTGGGAGTCTGGGGGCATTTTCTTGTCTGTGTCCCTGTGTGTCTAGTGTTGTGTTGTGTGAGGGCCCTTGCCTAGTCCACTCAGCACTGTGCTAGCACGTCTTGCTTTTGTTTTAGGGTCGCCAGGAGAGAGTCAGATACTTGCGATCTGAGTCTCTCAAGAGAGCACCCTTTCAATTAGAGTAATTTGGCGCACAGACTTGGGAACGTCCCTAGGCTAGAGCAGGTGGCTCAGCCCGGGTATCCGAAGCCTATATCCTTCCGGCTAGACCTCTGCCACCTGGCAGATTAACAGCTAGGGGTTTATGATCTCTGTATGCTTGTTATTGTGCCACAGTTTACCGTTTTTGTGAGCATTGTGAGTCAGGGTGTGGCTTAGAGACTCTGTCCGAGCAGGCTTGCCTGACTAAGAGTGAGAAGCACACCTGTTTGTGGTTATGTTGAGAGTTGCTACCTTTATTTAATTATACCTATGCCATTATACACTGTATGGCCTATCACTAGTATTTATTCCTGCTTATGAGTTAAGAGTTCTCTAAATCTGTAACGTACTTTCTTTGCTAAGCATCAGATCCTACAGTAGCCACATGCAGTTTAGAAACCCGCATCTTGTCTACCTGTACGATGTTTTGAGGACTGTTTGCTTTCACCTTCTTTCACGCAGGGGTGATTAGTTGTATTAATTAACGTAACTTTAAATGTACTTTCTTCTAGTTTGTTATTAAATTGTTTCTGCAATTTAATTCCGTTATCTATCTTTTCCTTGAAGCTTTAAGTCAACTTAATTGTGTGATCTTTTATATAGCCTGCTTGACTATCAGCAGTCTATAGTGCGTGCACCCTGTAACCGAGTCATAGGATACCTTGTTGTCCAGGCAGGACTCTTGACGGTTTAGGGTGGTTTGTTGCCTGGGTTTATAGATAAGGGTTGGATCTAGCGTTTTCCGTTGTTGCTTGTTGCCGCATACCTAATCCAATAGAAAGAGCCCAGTGTTTATATATCCCAGGACGTAACAAGCTTAAGTTTGAGTCTGAAAGGTATTGTGCCAATGTTGATCTAGAGAAAACTCGTGTAGAGGTGACAAGGAACCGAGTCGTCCAGGGGGGTCGGCCCATGACCAGTCCCTGTCGCATCTACTTAAGTTAGTTCCAGTGTTTGATGAGTTAGGAGTTACAGAATTTTTTCTACGGTTCGAAAAAAAATGTCAGGAGCACTAATGGCCCGAGGAGAAGTGGGCAGCCCTTGTTTCTTCACGATTGACGGGGAAAGCACTCAAGGCGTACGATGCTTTGCCCCTAGATTCCTGTGTGAATTACGAGTTGTTAAAAGAGGCTGTCCTGAGGGCGTATGAGCTACAGCCAGAGACCTATAGGCTGAAGTTTAGGGCGGTTCCAAAAAGAAAGGAGAGTAATTTCCAGGAACACGCTAGAGAGCTGTCAGATGCATTTGAAAATTGGTTAAGGTCGGAGAAGGCAACTACTTTTGATTCAGTAAAACAATTAGTGTTGCTGGAACAATTTTGTAAATGTACTGGCAGTGACTTGACTCTTAACCTTAAAGAAAAGCGACCAAAAACTCCACAAGAGGCGGCTGAGCTGGCTGACCTCAGGTTGTCATTGATTCGCGGGTGTGGGTCTGCACAGAGAGGTGAGGCAGGTAACACGGGGCGTACCACTCCACCCCCCCCCGAATTAATGACACAAACAATTATCCATTCAAGAGTACTGTTGCCAATTATGATCCCAAGTCGAAACCCTTCCCGTTAAAGAAAGGCCAGGGCCCTTACCCATCTCAGGGGAAGTCCAAGAGTGAGGTGGAATGTTTCAAGTGTCATAAGAAGGGGCATATTGCGCGCTCATGTCCGAGCGCACCGCTTACAGCAGTGGTGTCACTAGTGAGCAACATTGGTGTGTCTTGAGGTCTTCCGCGTTTGCCCAGGGTAAACAGTCGGTTGCGAAGTCATCGCCGGTGCAGAAGCAGCAGGAGGGCTCGTCACCTGTCCGTGATGTTTTTTGTGGTCATAGGGGGCACGGCACTGTGAGGTGGGCTGGTGTGAGGCAGAGGCTTGAGTTGTTGCGTGATACGGGCGCTTCCCAGACACTTGTTAAGAATTTCACTGGCAAGCTAATTAATGCGGCTCGGGTTGTGGTGGTTCAAGGCATCAATGCTACACGGTCTTACCCGCTGGTTAGAGTGGAGCTTGAGGTAGACGGTGTGACACGGGAGTTGGATGTGGGTATGGTGGAGAAATTGCCAGTTGAGGGGGTCGACCTTCTTCTCGGCAACGACTTTGCGGTGCCCACTTCCGAGGTTCCACCCTTAGTCGTTGCCGAGAGGGCGGCCGACACGAGTAGGGAGGGGCAAGAGTGGCTGGAGAGGTGTCCGATGCCGCATATGGCTTGTGCTGTCACCAGGTCTCAGTCCGCTCAGGTGTCACAGCCTAGTACCCAAGTTCTAGACCAGCGGAGGAAGGGTCGGAAGGAGAAAGTCAAGGCTGATCGGGTTGAGAGTTTGGATCCAGCGACACTCCTTGGTGACTCGGTACTTGCACCCATTATGAGGTCCGGAGTGGCCCCAGAACCTGTCCCCCCTAGTGACATGGTTGGGCGTGATAGCACTCCGCGACAGAAACGTTCCCAGGCGAAGCAGGCAAAGCTTGAGCAGCATAGTATTGGGGGTGGCCACAAGTTGCTTAAGGAGCACTTAGATAGGTTGGCACCCTCGGATATATGTCGGTTGCAAGCAGAAGATCCGGGGCTTGAGAGTTGTGGGAACGGGGCGATTGAACTCGATGAGGACGGGGATGCAAAGTCGGAGAGATTTTTTTCATGTTGGGGGAATCCTGTACCGCCGTTTTTTGGATCCCAGACGTAGTTGGGATGGTGGGGCAAGATTGGTTGACCAGTTGGTGGTTCCTGAGAAGTGTCATGATAGCCTGTTGCGGTTGGCGCATGATGTTCCTTTGGCAGGTCACTTGAGTGTGAGAAAAACGTTGGCTTCATTATCTAGGTTGTTCTGGTGGCCAGGTATTAAAGCCCAAGTTTCGGCATGGGTGGCGATGTGTGGTACCTGCCAGAGGGTGGGAAAGCCCAATCAGAGCATACCTAAGGCTCCGTTGCACCCAGTGCCTGCTATTGGTCCGCCCTTCAGCAAGGTTATCATCGACATGGTAGGCCCTCTGCCTCCCACTAGCGCAGGTAACAGGTTTTTGCTAACCCTCATGGATGTCTCCACTCGCTACCCTGATGCATACTCTATGAGAAATGGCAAGTCTAAAACTGTGGTGCGAAATTTTCTGTTGTATTGCTCGAGGTACGGGTACCCACAGGAAATTCAGTCGGACCAAGGGTCGAATTTCACGTCCACACTCTTCAAACAGACCATGCAGCAGCATGGGATTCATACGGTTGTCTCTTCAGCTTATCACCCAGAGAGTCAAGGGGTGTTGGAAAGATGGCATTCCACTTTGAAAAGCATGTTGCGGTGCTACTGTTTGGAGAACGGCAAGGATTGGGACCTGGGGCTCCCGTACGTTTTGTTTGCGGCAAGAGAGGTACCTGGGGAGAGCCTTGGGTTTAGCCCCAACGAGCTAGTTTGAGGCCATCAGGTTAGAGGTCCTCTGAGCATGGTTAAAGAAATCTGGGAAGGGACTGTGCAGCCATGTTCTCTAATTAAGTATGTCCTCGAGAGTAGAGACAGGATGCTGAAGAGCCTGGAGTTGGCAGGGAGAAATTTGGTAGATAATCAGGCCTTGATGAAGGATCGATATGACACTAAGGCAAAGCTCCGGGAGTTTGTGGTTGGACAGGAGGTTTTGGTCTTATTGCCCTTAGTAGGCCATCCCCTGTGGGCTAAGTTTGTCGGTCCTTACAAGGTCGTGCGCAAGTTGTCTGACCTAGATTACCTTGTGGCTACTCCGGATAGGCGGAAGAAAAATCAGCTCTGTCATGTGAACCTGTTAAAAGAGTTTGTGAGGCGCCCACCTGAGCAGCCTACTGTCCCTGTGTTGGCTTGCAGCGGTCAAGGAAGGAGAGGGGGGCAGTGAGGCACAGGTGGAGGAGAGTTGGGATTGTCATGTCTCGGGAACACGAACCAGGTGGCTGTTGAGACGCTAGAGCACCTGCCTGAGCAACAGCGTGCAGCGATCCAGCACCTATTCTCTTCATACCCCACTGTGTTTGCCGAGCACCCAGGCCTCACAACTCATGCGGTGCATGATGTGGACGTTGGAGACCAACCCCCCTTTAAATCAGTGCCTTATCGTGTACCTCCCATTAAACTTCCGGCTCTCCGAGCGGAGTTAGGCTACATGTTGGAGAGAGGGCTGATAGAAAAAGGAGCGGTTAGATGGACATCTCCCGTCACTCTGCAGCCCAAACCAGACGGCAAGGTCAGGTTTTGCATTGACTTCAGGCGCTTGAACGGTTTAACTCCCACCAATGCCTACTCTCTTCCCCGCGTAGATGACAGTGTTGATAAGATCAGGTGTGCACGTTACCTCACCAAGGTGGATCTTGTCAAGGGTTACTGGCAGGTGCCGTTGTCTGAGCGGGCGAAGCAGGTGTGCGGGTTTGTGGTGGATGGGAATACTTACCGTTGCAACGTTATGCCGTATGGGCTGAAGAATGCACTTGCAACTTTCCAATGCCTGATGAACGAGTTAGTGGCGGAGATCCCTAACTGCACCGTTTATCTTGATGATGTGATAATTTACGACGATGACTTTGAGAGCCATTGCGAGCACATCGGGGCACTGTTCAGGAAGCTAAGTGAGGCTCATTTGGTGGTCAATCTGGGCAAATGTGACTTTGTTCGGGCAACCGTCCAGTATCTGGGGTTTGTGGTAGGGTTAGGCCAGGTGTGCCCCCCCCCCCCTTACCAAGATACAGGCTATTAACCAGTTCCCCAGGCCGACCACCAAAAGACAGATCATGAGGTTCTTGGGCATGATTGGGTATTACCGCAGATTCATCCGCGGATACTCCTCGGTGTTGGCTCCTCTGACGGACTTATTGGCAAAGACAAAAAAGTTTGGGTGGGCACCTGAGTGTGAGAAGGCTTTTTCACTGGTGAAGCATCTGTTGTGCACTCACCCCATACTCAGGGCCCCCGACTTTTCAAGACCTTTTCAGCTAGCGACAGATGCTAGCAGCATAGGGGCTGGTGCCATCTTGTTACAGACAGACACAGAAGGTGTGGAACATCCAGTAAGCTTCTTTTCGAAAAAAGTTCAACTCAGCACAAAAGAACTATTCAGTAGTAGAGAAGGAGCTTCTGGCTATTGTGCTGGCGCTCAGGCACTTTGAGGTGTATGTTCCCGCTTTTGGCCCAGTCGTGGTGATTTACACTGACCACCACCCTTTGAAGTTTTTTAATCAGTTCCACAACCTGAATATGAGGCTAAGTAGATGGTCTTTAATGTTGCAAGAGTATAATCTGGACATTCGCCATATTGCCGGGTTGTGACAATGTGATAGCTGACTGTTTGTCCAGGGTGGAGGTCCCAGGGTAGATCACCACAGGTGTGTTTGATGGAGTGGAGAAAAATTAGGCTTGCCCCTGTAGTGCAACGCCGCCAAAAACACTTAAACAATATAAAAACCTCATATAAAAACTCTTTCTTTTTGATAGTATATAAGTGCAGTATATCACAGCAAGCATCGAAGACACTCCGAGTTGTTGTCTTAGTAGGCTAGGCTTGGTGAAGCTTGCTCGTTAAGCGTGATATAATTATTATGATGCTATTATTTTGGGGAAGTGTTGTGCAGATTTTTTTTAGAATACAGTGTTTTATGTTTGTGATCGTGCCTTGTTTTCACAACTTGGGAGAGTAGCTAGGTGATGCGGGGTTGGTGGGCATTCTGTCTGGTCAGATGTGGAGTTCACCTGAGGCTGAAATGTCCCACATCTTGGGCAGGGTGTTACGCTGGCCAGCTGGCCAGAATGCACTCGTAACTTGCTAGCGCTCGCCAGGGCAGTGATATGGGCTACAATGATCGTAGAACGATGTTCTTTCTTTCATAGAGTTCATGTTGTCACAGACAGATCAGTGGTGGTCTTTATTCTTGTCTGTGACACTTGGAAGCATTTTATATCATTGATAGAATATAAGATGCATTGTGTGAAGTTATAGGAGAAAGAGCGAGGTGGTAGTATGTGCGTGTGTATGTACGTGTGCCTCCCTCGCTCGCAGGAGTCTCCCACGCCCGTGATTGGCCGGCAGGCCTGGCTACGTTATAGGACGCTTGCTCTTCATGACGTAGTGGTCTGTGATTGGAGGCCGCGGTCCTGCGAGGGTGGTGCGGGCTCCTGCCCGCGTGTCTCCTTCAGAGCTTGGCCTTCGTGTTCTTGGTCCTACATGTCCTTTGCAATCTGTCTCCCATATAACCCCCTATACTACTTTTTCTCTCTCTGAACTTCTTCCTTTTCATACTTCTCTCTTTATTCAATTACTTATCCCTTCTGGTTCTGCATACGACTTCCATAGTCGGCCAGTCGTATTACCAGCACCAGCTCTCCATATATGTTTGCACTAGTTTTAGGAATTATTAGTCATAGTCATATGGTAGCCTAGTGTTGGGGTGCTTCTAATTATTGAGCTGTTCTTTCCCATTATTTAATGCTAGACAGTGGAAGGTATCTTTGGTCGTTGTCTGAGTTATGTATGTGGCAAGTCAGAGCCTGTACAACATTGACGAAGCTAGCTAGCCTGTAACCCTTGTGCATATTTTCCTTTGCAAGTGTAGCAGTATACAGGTAAAGGGCTTTTGCCTACTCTTACTTGTATGATTGCTACCTCATTTTGTTGACCTTTGTGGAGCGCCAGGGCAACACCAGATACTAGATATCTGGACTTACCAAGAGAGCCTCCAAGTCACTTAACGTAACATAAGGGAAATCTGTTCAAGGGGAGACAGTAGGCTACGAGCATGCTTGCGCTCTGCCTAGTTTCCTGATACCTTTTATGCCACTGCTAGACTTTATTAGTGAGAAAGACAGTATTGTGTTTATTAACTTTCATTGTGTATGCTTTAGGAATTATTCACGCCTTATTTTAGCCTAGGTTGATGCATAGTGCACAACCCAGTTTGGCTGTTACGTTGGCTAAGGAAGTACTGTTTTTGAGTGGTTATTATTAGTGCTGTCACAGAGTTGTTGCACTCCCTTGTTATATATATGTATCCTACTTATTGGTGTATTTAAGATACACGCTTTGGTGTCCTGCCCCTCCATTATTTCTGTTCTATATTAACGAGCATCTTAGAGCATCAGACCTTTTCAGAAGATTCCTTATCTGATTGCTGTAGGACTAGACTTCCAGTGTTTTCATAGAGCATTGAAGAGTTTAGTGTTGAGTACTGACTCACACTAAAGTTAACGTAAGCAATTATTCCTTTATTAAATCTTATATAGTTTATTCAAGCATTGTTATTACTTTAGAGCATTTTCATAACGTAAGTACTCCTGTTGTGAGTTGGCTTTGCCGTCATTGGAAAGCCTTTGTAGAAGTGCACTAAAACCTAGTTAATTGATACCCCGTTATCCAGTAGATTAACTCTGAAGGGTTTTAAGTGTTTTGTTCACCGGCGTAATAGTTCGAGGGTTTGGAATTAGCGTACCGTTGTAATAGATTTAACAAATGGCCGTTGTTGCAGATATACCCTATCATCTAGTCCATTATTAAGTGCCCTTGTTTATTTCGTAGTGCCGGTCGTAACACCTAAAAGCGAGTCAACAATGTTCAGAAGTTGTTAAGAAGGCAAACAAAATAATTGGTTTTATAGGCAGGTCATTTGAGCATAAATCCAAAGACGTTATCCTAACCCTTTACAATTCCTTAGTCCGCCCTCTTCTTGAATACTGCGTTCAATCCTGGTGCCCTTATTACCAAAAAGATATAGACAAGCTAGAACGAGTTCAACGTAGAGTTACCAAAATGATACCTAGCCTAAAGAACAAACCATACGAGGAGCGTCTTGGAGAATTAAATCTATTTCCTTTAACCCAGCGCAGATTAAGAGGCGACTTAATTCAAGTGTTCAAAATCATCAAAGGCATCGACAATATGAACTGTAGTAAGTACTTCACTATCGACCAATCTAATTACACGCGAGGAAACGGTTGCAAAATTATTGGTATATCTTTTAACTCGCACGAAGCTAAGAATTTCTTCTTCAATCGAGTTGTCAACTTATGGAATGGGCTTCCCCGAGCTGTCATAGACTGCAGCACCGTTGATTCATTTAAACTTCGCCTAGACAAATATCTCGCATCAAACCTGCGACTGACTGCGTTTGTAAATTAATAACTTTATTTCATCCTCCCCTCAGTTACTAACCCCTCTGTCCCCTACTAACTTCCTAATCCTGCCATGGACATTAGTTCCAGGGCAGTAGTTCCCTTTCCAATGTTCCCTTACCCACTCTAAACCACTGTTTGGACACTTGATCCTCAGTGTTTTGGAGGACAAGCAGCCTAGAAGGGTCACTAAACCTGTTGTTGCTTGATTTCCTTTGTACTCCTTTGTACTCCTTTGTACCGTAAAGCATCTAAACTCAATTTCGGAACTACTTCCGTAGGGGCAAGCCAATATCCCGAGGTGTGTCCCGAGTGAGAAGCGAAGATACCTGTGGTAGAGTGTGTGTGTGTGTGTCTGCAAGTCCAGTAACCAGATCTCTCATGGGCTAAGTCACCTATTCCTTCATCCAAAACTTATGTGCTTCTCGTTGAATAAAGTGTTTGATTTAGATATTGCAAATGGTGATTGAGATATGCAGTGTTCAATTTAACGTAAATACCAGAGATTGTCGATGATCTTCTTAATTGCTATCGCCCCTCGTATTGAGAGAACAGAACACTCTATTTGCAGGGATTGATATATGTATAATTCTGTGAATATATCTCTTATATTCTAGATCAGAGCTTTACATATATTCATTTGGGATATATATACTGTATAAGTGTATATATATACATCGCACTACACGTAATTTAGTGTGAACACCCAGCAGATCTTAAATTTGTGTTTATTGTTGGCTGGGTACGTGAGCATAAAATAAGTGTACACAGAGAGAGTTATTTGCTTGTTCTAGTAGAACTGTTTTAAATTATTTAACTCCCTGACCTCATCCACAGGCCTAGCTTGATTATTATTCACTTAAGTTCCTGTCAAGACCTACATCGCACTTAAACCTGCGGCGATTTTAGCCAAGCGTACTGGCTCATATAATTATTTCTCATTGAATTAAATGATTATTCAATATTGTAACTCTTTGAGTTGATTAAAATGTATATCTTTTATTTTATGAATTAACTTACAAGTTATTCAGACCTCAGTTGACATCCTAATTTCTATAGCAAAGATTGATTGTGAGTACGCGTCGTCGGAGTAACTTTGATCTACCTTTGTCTGCTAATCCTTTAGCGGTTGCCAGTTACCTTCAGTATATTAATTATTGTTTTTGAGACTAACCTCTCTGTGTTATTTATATTGTGATTCTCTAGTGACTTATTGCATTATTATTTTATGTATTTGATCCACGAGTTCATCTTTTATTCCAATTATTATGTGAACGTTTATTCACATTGATTTATATCTATTATTGTGATCAATGTTCCTTCAAGCTAATTTTTCTTATAGATGAGACTTGATTTATGTCATATATGTACCCTAGCTAAAAAGAAATAAAACGTGTGAACCGAAATTGTGTATTCTGTGACTTTGGAAGAGATTGATATCCTAGTTATATTATCCAAGCCAGTTCTGACCTCGTTGATATATTGAGGTTCTCAGCTTCACGATAGTGCCAATAACGAACCATTATCAATGCAGTAAAAATTAAATTACTCGCATAACACCCACAACCTAAACACCGCCCACTACAGGTGATTAGCCTAGGCGAGTTGCAGGATGACAATTCAATGCGGGGGATTTGCCAAGCATGATACCAGGGTATGAAACCCAAAACCTCCGCCCAAAATTCCAGAAACACTTCAGTGATTGTTTGGCACTTCCCCAGCCAACAACCCTTTCTTCTCCCTCCTCACCTGTACTCTCAGCAGGCCCCTCTCCCCGACTCGCCACCACCAACAAGCAAGAAAACGACCCCAGGACCCAATGATTGCAACAGTTCAAACCAACTTGAGTACCAAACCTAGAATCGCACACCTAGCCCGTAATAACCCCTCCCTTGTGTTTACTATAGGTAGCGCCAACGAACTTGACAATAATCCTTAACTTCGTATAACTCAAAATGTATGACAGCAATCGGGCTGACATTTCTATCATTTGGGAAGAGTCCACCAGGAAATAGGTGTGGGTATTTACAGCCAGTTTGTTCAAGGTCCTTTTGAGTTACGAAGAGCTCAGGGATCGAGATTGTTGTCAAGTTCGTTGGCGCTACCTATAGTAACCTAATTCAGCTACCCCCTGGAGACCGTTAACTTGAGAGACCTTCCTATTACCCATTGTGACGATCATATATATTGTGTATGTAATAAGTTTCGATTGAGAGTCCTTGTTCCCACTTTTACGTCCACTATATTACCAAGTCCCCCTTTTGCCTATTAATTGCCTCTTCCGACAGATCATAAGCCAAGATACATCCATATTCCAGGAGAAAGATTGCCGAGTCGGTGATATAACTCTCCTCCCTTTGACGCTTCACGTGTTCATACCAAAACCTAATAAACCCTGTGGCCTTGCAACTGAGATATTGCTGTGTATACGTAATCACAGTCAGCAGCGATTCTGGGAGTTGGTAGCATAGGTTTCCTGTGATATTTCTATAAGTATGTATGTTTTGTAAGATTTTAATTTTGTATGTAAAAGAAGTATGCTCCTAAAAATATCGCAAATGGCAGTAGGATGGCAACACTTTTTGTTATTTGTTATGCTAAGTAGCTACAAAAAAAAAGTGCATTCATTCGACATATATCGACAGGCCCCGCCCACTTCCACCAGCGCCCGCTTCCACCAGCGCCGTAGACGAAGTAGAGCTTATCATACCGCAATCTCGGACAAGTCACTTGTCACCTTACCACGGAGCTGATAAGAGCTCCAAGTAAATTAATTATACGATGTAAGAGCGCTTTAATACATGCATATTTGCAGTTACTCTTTACTATACAATATTACCATATACCATTGTACAGAAAAGTAAACTCCATTACCATTGTTTTACCTCGTCTACTTGGGCAGAGCAGAGGTAGACAATTATTAAGCTAGGCCTAGAGAGCGACTGCTTTTAGTTGTATAGGGTACCGTAATGCCTCCCCCTCCCTTGTCTGTGTGCCTCAGTCTCCCTCCCTCTCTCTCTCTCTCTCATATTGTGAAGTGATTAAATTTTGACTGATCAGTCAACTTGTGTAGATCATAATTTTGTGATTCATTTAGCCGCCAATAATGACGTTTCCAGGGTGTACCACGAGGAGCACCACCACATCAACTGGCTCAGTGTTCTCCTTATCAAAATACTTGAATACATTTAATACAATATTCCTGGCTTGACTGACAAGTCGGGGAGAACCATCAGGTCTGCCAGGGGTATGGGCAGGAGACGCCATCTTCCCCCTTCAGAAGACGGGAGGGAACTGAACTGACGTTTGAATGACAGTGCATTGACAGTTGAGAGAGAAGACACCGGCGTTGCCAATGTAGCTACCTTACCGCTAGATCTAAAAGTATTTACTTGAACAAGGGAATGGAGCTGTTAAAGACAGGCTCCAGGCTTAACATTTCTTTCTCACTCGTTGATGTAGAAAGGTAGATGGCTTTGTAGGCCATTTTTAATAATTTAAATTGATAAATAAATATTGACTTGATCTAGCGGCAATATTTTACACCTAGCAATAAGAATGCTGGCTATACTCCAAATCTTTTAGCACATGTTATCAATATTGGAGTAATATTCTAGCAATATTAGGTAGGCATTTACTAGTTTGTATTCTTCTAGTTACTTCTGCAAACAGATTAACAAATATTTTTGTGCTGATTTGGTAACCCTGTTGTACCTCGCACAGTCATGCCAGCCGTATGATAACGGTTGGGGAAGGGGGCGGGGCCTGTCGATATATGTCGAATGAATGCACTGTATGTATTACCCTCAAGATGTCTTGAGAGAATAGACAAAAGGTTGGTGTTCCAATGTTTAATTTTTCCTAGCGAGTTTTACTATATATATATATATATATATATATATATATATATATATATATATATATATATATATATATATATATATTCACATTAATACGCATTACGCTTATGTTGTGTTGTGTCTTTATGTTTTCCCCATTGGCCTAGGTATCAGTATTGTAATTAGCGCAATATACTTGAAGTACAATTCATACTATATTCTGCTAGTGTCTTACCACCATATCCAACAACAACTAGAAATAGATTCCCTCTTGGCTTTATTGAAAGTTAATTTAGTGCGATACAGCGTTTTTACACCTTTTCCGTTCCCCTAGATTATCGCCTTAAGCTCATTTGCACCTGTCAGCAAATCGGGGATTAACCCTTTGAGTATACCGACTGCTAACTTTCCTATTGCCCAGTCGTTTTATTTTCGTTCTATGTCTGTTTTTGTATACACACATTGGTGTGTGCGGGAAGATCCCCACAGGTACTCAGAGAGTTGAGAGCCGCTAAATCCCCAAGTGAGAGTAGAAGCCAACCCTTTCTATAAGTGAATGTTACTTGCACCTTCACCAATATATATATATATATATATATATATATATATATATATATATATATATATATATATATATATATATATATATATATATATATATATATATATATATATATATGTGTGTGTGTGTGTGTGTGTGTGTATTGACAGGAATAAGTGATTGTTTAACAGAAGCTTTTTACATAAATTCCCATTCACTCTACTGTTTTAAGACGCTTCTCCCTATTCAGGTATCGATTTTTATTCCTGCCGAACGACAGCGAGCAATTATTGTATGGAGTCTTCGCCGGAGAAATGTTTCTACCGAAAAATGTACAAATTAGGTCAGCTGTCTAAAACATAATCCAAAATATGCTGGCTCGCTAGCGCTCGCCAGGTTCAAATCGACACCTGGACGAGGATAAAAGTCTTAAAATAGTAAGGTGAATGGGGTCGAATGGCTACTACATAGAAAGAAAAAAATAGCAGGTCGGTCCCCTTAAGAATCTCATACATCACATTCTGAGTCTTATGGATCCAGGTGAAAAAAATAAAACATATGCAAACAATTTCCTTCACTGGTGTCAACGTATGATTATAATCGAACTAATTTAACTCTCTTCGTAGTTAAGGTAAAAGAATTGTGCAATTTTTAGTTAACGCAAATGTAAGACCTAATAATAATGCATTAACCCTTTCCGTATACCATGATACACTCCTGTAATCTACTATGGCTTTAGTAGAGGATTTTATTAAAGTTACGAATGTTCTGTGGGTGTGAAATAATGATATTACTCATTCGATTCCTAGCCAGCCTTCCAATGCTGAACAAAGACATCTATTATATCATTATCAACAATATAGTGGAAAGTCATCATTGTGCTGAAAGAATACGTGCAGTTTTAGGTGCAGTCTGATACACTAGCGGCCAATAACCCCTTATGTAACGGCGACGTCTTTTCAATTATATTCTAGCTATATTTAAGCGAGTTTGTGCTGTTTAAGAAGGCTCTGTGGAAGTGAAAAGGGTTAATTGAGATAGTTCGAAGCTTGTTAATTGCTGGAGGCCCTTCTTGAACTGAATAAAAGTGGCCTAACAGTTGCCAGAATATAATGAAAAGGATGTCACCGAATGGGTTAATGGTGATGTGTATATTTTGTAAGCTGTTTTGGGTTAAATTGAAACCCATTTTGATATATATTTACCAGACATTTGTATTTCGTACGTTCCTTTTAATTGATCGAGGCTTCAAAATATAAAAGAATTAAAGACCGCGACTTAACATATTGCAAAAAGCTGCGCCACCACTCCAGCAAAGCAAATAACTAAACTGCTATGCTATTCCCCCGCCAAAGGCGGCTTTCTAGGACCATTCCTAGCTGATGCTGAGAGGACTGGGTTCTAGACATGTGGTGGTCTATCAGAGTGAGAGTTGAGCGTTCTCTGCCATACCCATAGCTTACTCTGACTGTTCCTTTTACTTATATATTTTCTAGATCTCAAGTGACGGCGTCTCTTCCGTGGATTGACCTTCAAATCTGCCAACCTAGAGGTTAGCAGATTGGAAGCCAAAGCGTCACATTTTTCCTTTGCCCCTCAACTTTCTCTTCAAAATTGCTGAGGGGCAGAGGGCCTTGGGTGGGGCTTTTGTTTCCTGGGCATTTTCGCACCCTCCTAAGCTCCCCGCCATGAAGTGCCCGGCTTCGGTCACCCAGGCTTTATTGTGGTAGGCAGGGAGGGTTCTGTGGGGCGCTCGGTTATGGCCTTGGCCTTGCGGCTGTTCGGCCAGGCAGCCTGGGGAACAGCAACAACAACAACAACAACAACAAACTAAATTGCTAATAATCCCAACTCACTTATCAAATGTCGCACGTAATTAATGTTATATACGAGCACCAATATCGCCTTTCCTAATATAATAAAAGTGAAGCATATTACTGAGCGCCACTGAAGCATGGGGGAGTCGATAAATGTTTCCCAGTATCGACACAGGCCCTCGTAAGGAAGTCGGTGCGGGTCTTGCTCGGGAGAAATACATGTGTTTTAGTAGTAGGCTCTATTCTAACGCCTTCAGTAAATTACTTTGCTATTAGTAGACGATATATTCAGTTTAGGAATAATTTTGGGGATTAGGTTAGTTTATATAGGTTACATCTTTGAAATATATTTGGGTTGTTCCCAAATTGAATACAATCGATTAATGTTAGCTAGGATAGTATGAGGGGTTATAACACTGAGTCAATACATGTTTCCCAGTATTGAGCACTATCGATATCGGCGCTCGATGTTCTTGCTCGGTAGATATTGATATATTTGAATGGTAAGCTATAGTTTTGACACCTTCAGTATACGATGCCAATAGTTATGTTGCACTCTGGTTAAAATCAATGGTTTTATTCAGCTTTGTAGGGGCCTCTATTGATCGACTAGGTTAACACCTAGCGGAAGAACATAAGGACAATTATTTAAGGTTATGCATAATGCTTAACCTAAATACATGTAATCAGCCAAATCCTCAAATACACATCCGTGGCTAACCGGTATAAAAGCCTCCCTATAATAGACTCTCGAAAATGTACACAATCAATCACTCACGTACTTTTTATTATTTTACATAAAGTAATGAAGGAAGATTAAACAATGACAGTGGAAACCAAATTCATGCACCAGAAACTGTCCTTAATACGTCACAAATCCTTATTTAACGGTACTGTGTAAAGTGTAATGTTTGGCAATATACACACATGCACACTCCATCATGGCATCATAATTTTCTTGCTGATACTGGACGATTTTATGTAGCTTGAGAAAGACGCTTAGCAATCAGAGCGGTACATCTAACTCAAGCAATTATCGGTATAATCCTGTATAGCGGGGAGACCTGTACTTATATTTCAATAATTTGGTAATGTTACAATATATTTGTACATTCATTAATAATCTACTAATATACTAGATGAGGTTAGGTTAGGTTTTGGTTAGGCTAGGTTAAAGATATTGATCAATGTTTAATAGTAAATAGGCATCAGAAAAAGAAAAAAATTCTCCCCGCTACACAGGATCTCCAACAATACACTTGTAAGCTGAATAAAATCGTGCAATAATAGCAAAAATATAATGACAACAAAGAGAGGTCATGTTATTGAAAGGGTTATGTTGCATACCTACGAAAATAAAGGAAGACAGGCAACGACTGATATACTGAAAGGGTTAAAGGGAGATGGGTCGCTTTTCTGGTCCCCCTTCTTCCTCATGTTTAGCCCCATTAGTTTTCAGATATTAATATGTTCGGCCCATTAGTTTGTCGATTTTACAACCTTTCGTCCCATTTCTATATCAATATCAATATCAAGAGCTTTCGGGCCATTTAGGTGTCGATTTTTTCCTGGCGAGCGATAGCAAGCCTGTAATTTCAATGGAAACCGGGCTTTGGCCGGGACATTTTTATATCGAAAAATGTACACATTTATCTTGAAGTGTGTGTGTAGGGGGTGGGGTGGGGGTCATAGGGACTGTTTATTTAAGCTTGATGAAGGTCTAGCGAGGAAACTAATAAATTAATTAATATATAAATAAATAGACCCCCCAAAATAACCACTGTCCCCTTAACAAAAGACGATAGCACCCACTCTCCAGGCAAGCCCCAAGTATATAACCCGCCTCCACAGACGCCGCCATCGCTGGAGCTGTAATTTTCACACGATTAAAAATATGAGGGTTTATTTTCATTACCGGGGGCCGTAAGTCTCGCCGCCGGTGATTTGTTGACTCATTATCTTGACAAACACCCAGCAAGGAGGCTAAACTCAACTCTCGCTCCTTCCGACCCTCTCTCACGCAATTTCCTTTCCTCTTCAAGGGGAATAATTCAACGCTTCTTCTTTGGAGGACGTGGTGGTGGAGAGACGGATTAGGGCAGGGCAAGTCATCACTACCACTACTAACAGAATTAACAGTGTCATCAAGATCACCACTGTCACCATCTTCGTCCACATTATCATCATCACCAACAAAAAGGGCATAATTTAATCTTTCTTGGCCTGCTTATCGATCCCTAAACAAGCTCTGTTGTAAGCTTGTCCTGCTCGCTAATTCAGTTCAATTGACAGATGATCGATTTGTATCTGATCTGAGTTAGATCAAGAGTTGTTTTTGTCTCAAGGGGAACTCTGGCCAGTGCAGAATTGAGCCCTCCTGTAAGATTGACTGTAGAGCCTCGTCCAGATAAACCTCCTGGAGTGGAATCGGAGGTTGAGTCGGATTACACACTGTCACGGTACGGTGTAAGCCCCTTGTGAAAATGTTATCGACTGGAGGAGTAGTCGGTGAAACAGATTAAAACAGTACAAGCTTGCACTGTCACCACTATCAAGAAAATTAAATTTAATACCGATCAATGTATTATAATGCATACTGGTTACAAATATGACAAATCAAACTACTCAATAAATGGTAGACAACTCAAAAGCACTGATAAAGAAACTGACTTAGGAATAATAATATCAGGCAATTTAATACCCAGTCAACAATGAACCGATTATTATTGGCTTCATTGGAAGATCGTTTGAATACAAATCTGAAATTGTTATTCTCACTTTTTACAATTCTTTGGTTCGGCACCATCTGGAATACTATGTACACTTTTGATGTCGATATTATCAAAAGGACATAGATAAACTGGAGAGAATCTAGCGGAGAATAACAAATATGATTCCTAGACTAAGAGATAAGTTTTATGGAACACTTCTAAAAAGAGTTGAATCGGTTTAGTTTAACAAAGCGTATAGGCCAGGAGGGGACCTAATCCAAGTATTAAAACATATTACAGGTAATGACAAAATGGATGGTAACAAATACTTCACAATTGATAATTCAAATTACACTACATTATAGTCAGCTTTATCGTTTTAGTAAACCATGAATGGTTTTCTACTTTTAAGTCTGGCTATTATTAGTAGTGTTTTCTTCAGTTTAGGAAGGGATTTTTGGTGTCAAAAGATTAATTGAAATATGCATTACTACTTTCGATACCTAGACAGCATTCTGAAGCCCAGTAAAAGCGCTTAATTATACCACAAACAAAGATGGAAAAGTCGTCATCCACTTAAGAAAGGTAAATAATAATATTCGTATACCCTTACGCGGATATTTCAGCGCTGGCAGAGGTTGATCATGGCGACCAAGGTAAATACCATCGATCATAGTTCAGAGTAACAAAGAAATTTAATTGCTCTCTCTCTCTCTCTCTCTCTCTCTCTCTCTCTCACACATACACCCAAGGGACAGGTGGTATACAGTACTCTGCTTCGACTCCTCCTTCACCCAGTTCATTACCTCTCCCGGGATGTTATAAACGAGACGAGATTCTTGTAAACACTCGACGTTGTACCTCAAGTTACTCTCTCTCTCTCTCTCTCTCTCTCTCTCTCTCTCTCTCTCTCTCTCTCTCTCTCTCTCTCTCTCTCTCTCTCTCTCTCTCTCTCTCTCTCTCTCTCTCTTTCTCTCTCTCACATACACCCAAGGGACAGGTGGTATACAGTACTCTGCTTCGACTCCTCCTTCACCCAGTTCATTACCTCTCCCGGGATGTTATAAACGAGACGAGATTCTTGTAAACACTCGACGTTGTACCTCAAGTTACTCTATTAATTATTCACGCTCTCTCTCTCTCTCTCTCTCTCTCTCTCTCTCTCTCTCTCTCTCTCTCTCTCTTTCTCTCTCTCTCTCTCTCTCTCTCTCTCTCTCTCTCATATACACCCTAGGGAAAGGTGGTGCATAGTACTCTGCTTAGACTCCTCCTTCCCCCAGTTCATTACCTCCCGCGGGGGTTATAAACGAGATGAAATTCCAGTAATTATTCGGTTTGTGGAAAACATATAAACCTGAGAGAGAGAGAGAGAGAGTAAGAATGAGTGTGAGTAATTAGAGATTGGAAGAGAGAGAGAGAGAGAGAGAGAGAGAGAGAGAGAGAGAGAGAGAGAGAGAGAGAGAGAGAGAGAGAGAGAGAAATAGAGAGAGAGAGAGAGAGAGAGAGAGAGAGAGAGAGAGAGAGAGAGAGAGAGAGAGAGAGAGAGAGAGAGATAGAGAGAACTGGAGCAGATGGTGATGAAGGATAAGAGAGAATGGGAGAAGGAACGCCAAACTGTCTTCACTAGCAAAGGTTTGATTTGAGCTATATTTGGCTAACATTAGACGATATTATACACCCGAGGCAGGATCTGTAGCAATCTACGCGTTGATACCTATTTCAATTATCCCACAAACTTCCACAGGTTATTGTAGTTTTAACTTAATATAACAATGTAAAAAGAGACGTAATGGACCAATCGAATAAGAGACAATATATATTAATCTAAGAGACAATTCCAGAGTTCAATTGCTGAGTAGAAGAAAGACAGAAAAGTTGCCAATTCTTGGGTTGGAGAGTTGAACAGAATAGGAGTGGGACTGTGTTGAAAGGCAAATGTCTAGCTCTCACCGCAGGGGAGAGAGTATGCTCTGACAGAGTTCTGAAGAACACTGATTGTTGTAATAGCGATAGAAAACTGAAAGAAATGCAACATTGCGGCGTGTAGAAAGAGATTGTAGGGAACTTGTAAGAGGAAGTGAGTCGATGAGGCGAAATGCTTTTGACTCTAACCTCTCGAAAAGTTCGGTAAGGGTGGAATCTCCCCACACATACGAACAATACTCAGTACAGGGGCGCACTGTGCCCCGATACAGGGCAAGAAGCTGTGCGGGGTGAAGAATCCATGGAGATGGTTCTTGATAACGACAGTCGTAACTCTGGCACTATGCCCTATTCCAAATAGGTATGCCAGAAATCGTGAACCCTAACCTATATACCTAAAAAAAAGCTAGAGCAAATGAGCTGTACATTTGTACACCTATTCCTTGTGTGACCCTTCCCAAATGGATGATATATTAGCTGGATTACTCTCATAGTTTGTGAGTTATAGAGTTTAATGTTCAAGAGTTTAGGACTACTTATATGGAACAAGGTATAGTTCAGATACGGCCACAAGGGGTCTCAAATGAGACCCTAGTAGGAAGAAATATCCTGATCATTTTCGGCGAACTATTGTTTGTACAAGGTAACGAAGGGAACAGGTCCATTCCCCGCCCAGTCATATAAAAAAAAAAAATAAAAAATCTGACCGAAAAACTCTCTCACTTCGTCTTTCCATTCTTCCACCCCAGCCCTTACAACGGGATCACAAACAAAATCCGTGAAGGGGAGTGGCATAAAAGTGGGAAAGTAAGTGAAGGGTGAAGCCAAAAGTATCATAGAGGAAGAAAATAAAAACTTGAAGGGGGATGGCTCGTTTTACTGGTCCCCCTTCTCCTCATGCTTAACCCAATTATTATTCAGATTTTAAGACGTTCGGCCCATTAGTTTGGCGATTTTAAGACCTTTCTCTCCATTTCTTTGTCAATATTAAGATTTTTCGTATAATTAAGGTGTCGATTTTTTCCTATCGAGCTATGTCGAGCCTGTATTGTAAGAGGATTTTCTATCGACAAATGTACAAATTTATCTTGAAGGAAGGTCTTGAGCGGGTGTTGTTTTAAGCTTGATGGAGGTCTAGGGAGGAAACTAAACAAATATTATAGATATACATAAATGAGGAAATAAATACGCCCATCCCCCCTTAATAAAGGAAGGAGGCAGGAAGATAGAGCACGAGCATGGAAGGGGAGACAGCTTTTATGTAGTTTTAGAAGGATTTGTGGTAGTAAAAATGGATAAGCGAGATAGTTCGAAGTCTGTTAATTGGTGGAGGCCTTTGCAAACTAAACATAACGGTGTAATAGTATCCAGAATCAAGGTAAACTGACGGAATCGGTACAGAAATGGTTAAAGAACTGTGATACTTAAGAATTCAGGGCAAAATTTATAGAATTCCATACTTCATTCACGATACCTGTTTTGTGGTGTGGATTTCAAAATCTTTCATCACAGTCTTGAGGATGCAGTGTATAATCCAGTAAAATGTAATTGTGAATCTTCCTTTAAACTATGTTAATATAGGTGCCATATTTAGCTTAGCACCACAACTACTAAAGCATATCAGTTTTGAGTCTCCAATGTCAAGGATGTTCAGTGGTAGATATCTATATACATGCAAAATGTAATCTCTATATCTAAATGCATGTAGGCCTATCTATCTATCTATCTACCTATTACAAGAAGCCTTGATCTCTGAAGAAGGGGTAGGCACGAATTAATCGCTTCCATGCTCATCTGTTACCCGTCAAACGGTGCCCCTCCTCTAACCTAACAGCACATCCACTCATATACTTCTCCACTCCATCAAATTACGATAAAATATAATCTCTGATGATTTCCAATGACAACACAAAAAAAAAAAAAAAATCGATCACTCATTAGCCTTTGTATTCAACGCAGACAAAACGAAACAACAAAGATACTACTACTACTACTACTAGTAATAATAATAATAATAATAATAATAATAATAATAATAATAAAAATAACAATTTGCTGGTATTTTATTTGTCACTAGCAGGGGTACCCGGCGTTGCCCGGGTAATCACCATAATCACCATCACTACTACCACCACCACTACTACTACCATAATCACCATCATCAATCACTACTACCACAATCAGCACAATACTACTACTACCATAATCACCGGCCTCGACCTCCCTGTGCCTCATTAAACGGCGACCTCGATTTCGGCCGTACCCCCATTTTGGGGGGCTGCGAACAACTTTCGTTCCATACACCTTTTCGATCGGAGGCCTCCATCTGCCCCAAACGGCAATTTTTCCGGTTTCGCGCCCATTTTCTCCGTCCCTTTCACCCTGGGGAATTCTATTTTTTCACTAAAACCTGCCTAGGGATCCCCTTACTATGCATACCAAGTATGAACGCTCTAGCTTAAAAACTGCGGCCGCCTATGAAGAACAGACACACACACAGACAACCAAAAATATTATATAGAAGATGCGCGCCATTTCACTAAGCGCCTACTCAGCAAGGTATTTTGAGATCAATGAATGAGATGGGACTGGAAGACAGACGGAATAAAGCATAACAGTGAGAAAGCTATTGGTGAGAGAAGGATAATGGTAAGTGAGAAAGAAAAGAAAAACACAATCGACTTTAATTCAGAAATCCTGGAACTAGTCATTTGTATTCTAATTTGGTTCTGAAGATTTGGTAAGAGGGTTTGGGGAGCCGATAGTTTGAAAGGGGCAGGATAAAGGAGAATGAAGAATATGAGGAGGAGGAGGAGGAGGAGGAGAAAGGGAAGAAGGTGGAGGGGAGGAGATGCCTAGATATTATTGTGCAAGGTCAAATGAAGAAAACAGGGGAGACAAAATAAGATAGAGAAGAGCGTGTGAGTAAGAAGCAGAAAATAAAAATACAATCTGCACTCAAGACAAAATTAAGAATAAATAGAATAAGGAGATACATGGAGGTGATAATGGTACTAAAGAGAGAGAGAGAGAGAGAGAGAGAGAGAGAGAGAGAGAGAGAGAGAGAGAGAGAGAGAGAGAGAGAGAGAGAGAGAGAGAGAGAGAGCGAGAGAGAGAGAGAGAGAAACAAAGTAGAGCAAGGATAAAGAAAGCAAAAGCAGAAGAGAGAGAGTAAACCAAAGAGCCACCAGGGATGAGAGCGAGCCATAAATAGCACTGCCTTTATTGCCGTGCAGAACAGGATCTAATAATGTTTGCAATACGTTATTAACCCCTTCTGTACCGGCGACGGGGTTTGTATTTGATACTAGCTATAATAATAAGATACATAAATGAGCAAATAAATAAGCCCATCTCCCCTTATGACGATTTTGTACCGCTTAAGAAGGATCTATGACAGTAAAAAGGGTTAAGTGAGATGCTTGGAAGCCTGTTAATTGCTGGAGGCCCTTTTTAAGCTGAATATAATCGTCTAATAGTAGGAAGAATATTATTAAAGAGATATCGCCGGTACAGAAGGGGTTAATAAAGGATCCTTTGTTTCTATGAATATGGTTATGAGTAAACGATATTATTCAACTTTGAAAAATATCCCCTTCAAACGTAAAGGGGATAGAGGCTGTTTTTTTTTTTTTTTTTTTTTTTTTTTTTTTAATGAAATGTTTAGTTTCCTCTCTAAACCTCCCTCAAACTTAAAAAAAACACTCCCTAGACCCCCCCCCCCCCTCCTCCAGGTAAATTTGTACATTTTTCGGTAGAAAATGTCTCGGACGAAGGCCGCTTTCTCTTATAATTACAAGCTCGCTATCGCTCGCCAGGAAAACATCGACATAAAAAATGGCACGATAGGTCTTAAAATTGACAACGAAATGAAGCTAAAGGTGTTAAAATCGCCAAAGTAATAGGCCGAACGTTTTAAAATGTCAAAACTATTGGGGCCAAATGCGAGGAAGAAAGGGCTCCAGAAAATCGACCCATCTCCCCTTAATAACATCTGCAATATGTTCCCCGAGTATGTGTGTGTTTATTGACATTTTTTTTTTTTTTTTTTTTTTTTTTTTTTTTTTTTTCCCAATAATGCTGCCACGATCTCATTTTTATCGCTAATTACTTTCCCTGACCTCGGTAATTTACTGCGGTGCGTGATTGGTATGGCCTCTTTGTTGCTCGTAATTGCTTTGATATTGTGCTGCTCGTAAACCGTGTATTAGGGGAGGTTTTTAGTTTGTTCCCTAGACCTCCCTCAAGCTTAAAATTACACTCCTTAGACCCCCTTCCAAGATAAATTTGTACATTTTTCGGTAGAAAAATGTCCCGGCCTTGTCTCGCTATTGCTCGCGAGGAAAAAATCGACACCTAAATAGCACGAAAGTTCTTAAAATTGACAATACATGGGGCGAAAGTTCTTAAAATCGCCAAACTAATGGGGCGAACGTCTTAACATCTCAAAAGCAATGAGGCTAAACATGAGGTGGAAAGGGGTCCAGAAAAATATCCCTCAAGTGGAAATCTCCCCTAAATTGTGGTGTCTTTTATTGCAGATAGTGTGCCTGTCTGTTCGTCTCTGAAAACTGGCTATACATTCGTGAGCTCCAATAAAGTCACACCCACTTCAATCTGTATCGTACTCAAATGAGGTAACACAATGCTATATAATATCACAAATGCTTCAGGGTTTGGCTTTATATATTCATATATTGTAATGGTGGAAGACTTATTAGGGTTTGCAAGTGGACGACTGTCCTGTCAGTCCTACTATGAATCCGTTTATGTAAAGGTATGTTTACCTTCCTATTTGTCTTCCTGCATGTCATATTATTATACATACATACAACACATACAATGGTTTAGCGTAATTTGCCCATTACATGCATTGTAACGGCTCAGACGGGGTTGCCTTTCAATAGTCGGAGTGTACTGTAGTACAATAAAGTCCCGCCACAGCACTGCCCCACCAAGTCATCACTGTGGCTGATGTTGGTATAGTGCTAACCGTGCCTCAGCAAGACTCAACAGAGTCCCACTGCAGCACTTGCAGTATCTGCAACCACACCAACCTTAAGTGTTACAAAAAGACAGCATCATAACAAGACTCTACTGTATATTAGGCAAGTTGGACTATAGAACAATAAAGTCCTGCCCCAACACTGCTCCACTATGCAAACACTGTTGCCGACACAGATGCGGTGCCAAACAGCGCCCAGGTAAGACTCAGTCCCCTGTGGCACCTATCCGCACCCCACCAGCCTCGGCAGTGCCATACCATGACAGTCCTAAGATAAAGACTTTATTGCATAGTAATGGCTTTTGGTCCACAAGTCTATCCCCCCCCCCCTATTAGTCGCCTTGTACGACACGCAGTAGGATAGGTGGGGCATATTCTTTTTTTCCTCCACCATTAAATGAAGGCTCCCTTACTCTCTGGGGGGATCTGCCTAATAGTGAGTGAACCATGTTATATAATCTTTCTCGTTGGATAGCTTGATCTTATCCTTCTTAACAGTAGCCTATGCTTACTAGATTTTGTTATCTAATATATTTAATTTCATTTGCACTAGTGTCTAATTGTATTTATCTATTTGGCAGACCACACCAACATTATATTGTTTTCATTCGTCAATGATTAATATACTGTAATCAACATATTTATTTTCCTTGCGGAAGGAGCAGGATCGCCTTCGGTTCATTTTACAGTGGGGTGGCCACAGCCTTATCACATCAGGGCAAGCAAATTATAACGAAAACATGGCCAAATTAATATAAAACACACTTTTTACCCATAACAAATAACAGTGTATTCTTCAGTATGCGAGATATTACGAGTAGTGTACATTCGTCAAACATGTGGAAGTAAGGACGCTACTTCAAATAACAATATAACAGAGGACACCTATTAGAGTACTCACCCCAAGCCTACGGTGGTCTTCCAGCTCATCGGCAAACCATAACTCACTCAGTATAGCATTTTCCCCACATTCGGTGCTCATTAAATACGTATGCTACAGTGACCATCTCAACTTTAGATGCCGTAGATCTCTAATTAAGCATAGGGAGAGAGAGTTTTTAATGTTCTTGAGGAATGCCTAGATATTTCAGTGTTGTTTACTTATCTCGAGTTATATTTATTGTATTAATATATGGAAAAGTTGAAGTACAGAAGGTGCGTCTGAACCTTCGAGCGTGAAAGTCCATTGTGTCCACAAAGGATTATTTAAAGGATATTTGTATTGACTGTTATTTATTTTTCTTTAGTTTCTTCCCAAGACCTTCATCAAGCTTATACAAATTCCCCCAAGACCAAAATTTGAGTTAAATTTGTGTAGTTATTGGTACAAGTATCCCCAACCGAAGGCCGATTCCTACTAAATTGCAAGCTGGCTATAGCTCGCCAGGAAATTAAGACTTCTAAATAGCACATTGAATAATAATAATAAATAATAATAATAATAATAGTGATAGTTATTGCCCGACCCTTACCGTGATTTTATTGGCTATCCTTATGTTGCCGTTTATTGTTCTGAACTCAACGATCCCTTTCTCTCACCTATTGTCCCTGTGCCCTAGTGCTTCCTTTATACTCTCCGTGTGTGTGTGTGTGTGTGTGTGTGTGTGTGTGTGTGTGTGTGTGTGTGTGTGTGTGCGCGTGCGTGCGTGCGTGCGTGCGTGCGTGCGTGCGTGCGTGCGTGCGCGCGCGGTGGACCATAAATGCCTCTATACTTACAGGACCTATTCCTGATAATGTTCTGGACTAAGGCCTGTTACTCTTTCTATCAAATTATGCAATATGCACATCCTTTCCTCTAAATTCCCTTTTTTTTTAACACCACCTCTCCTCCAACAAACCTGTCTTCTTTTCCTCCTTGAAATGCAGGTGTCTGAAACAACTGCCTTGCACATGTTCCAAGTGGTGATACAGTTGAGGTCAGTTCTCCAAAAGTACACTAACATCAGTAAAAGATAGAAAGAATGACCACAAATATAGCTTCAATATTCGTGGTTCAGTAGATTAAAGCAGTTGTTAACCCATTGACTGCGGGTGACGTTCTGGAATGTCCTGGCAATTTACAGTAATTTCCAGGCTTTAAAAGCCTGTGAAAGCCGTAGAAATCGAGTGTCAGTGGGCGGGAGCGTGAGGAACCCACCTCCGACCCTCAGAGCAGCGAGCCGCTCACTGAGGGAGACTGTATCTCGCGCGACTGTCTCACAACAGTGTTGCCGAGCGAGCGAGAGCTAATAATTAGCGGTTTTCCCGGTTTTCCCGCATGTCTATGGCACCACTGCGGGTGAACCCCGCCACATACGAAGCCCGTTCTGATCTCATTTTGAAGCTATTTTCGCTTAGTTTTCGGCAGAATACAGTTCATTTAATGCAGATGCTTGATTAATCATTCAGGAGTGCCTGAATATGCCCTAAATAGCCCAAATATAGCCATAGCGTAAGTGTTAATGACCCAGAAACATTGCAGCACTGGCAATATCTCGTTTCCCCTTATACCTTACCCCCCCCCCCCCCACACACACACACACACTTACTCTCACACACACTAACTCACATAAACACCTAAAAACCTACATAAATAACTACCTAAAAGAAATTGCATACAATCTCTCTCTCTCTCTCTCACTCAGACATGTCCACCACACTCGTATCAATAAACAACAGCATAACATACACCGTTGACTGATCTGCTTACGCCGCAACTATTGTAAACGGAATACAACAGTAACTGAGAAATACATTAAGGGGGGTCACCGGCTTTTTTTATGTTTCTCTCATTTTCTCTCTTTCACTGGCTTGTATCAATTCGGCCCCATTCATCCAACTGCTTTAAGACGTTTATCCCCATCCAGGAGTCGATTTCTTCCTGGCGAGCGATAGCGAGCCAGTATTGTATGGAGAAATCCGGCTTCGCCGGAGAAATTATTCTATCGAAAAATTTACAAATTTAGCTTGCTGTCAAAACAAAATAATATATATGCTGGCTCGCTACCGCTCGCCAGGAATATATTGACACCTGGATGGGGGTAAACGTCTTAAAACAGTAGGCTGAATGGGGCCGAATGGATGCAAGCCAAAGAGAGAGGGAGAGAAAGAGAAACCAAGCGAGGTGGGCCCCCTTAACTACGGTACATATTCCATAGGGCACTGTTACTATCTGGGGCAAGTCGGTTTATATTCAGAAGTGGGTGTTGAGAGGTCGTGAGGGGTTTGACAGACGGGCAGATATACGGATAAATAAGCAGGGAGATAAGTAGATTATCATATATACAGGGCCAGAACGAACGCCAGAAAGACTAAATAAATATAATCTACTGCAAACTAAAGCTATAGTCTATTCGCTGTAAGTAGGCGAGAAATCATGACCTCCAACCTCTGTAACTCAAAAACGACTAGAGTAATCGAGCTAAAATTAATGTCTACCACTTGGGAAGAGTCAGTCAAGGAATAGATGTGGACATTTACAGCCAATTGCTCTACCCCTTTTTAAGTTACAGAGGATAGAGGTAATGATTTCTCGCCTACTTACAGCGAATCGACTATAGTATGCCATTATTATAATATAATATAAGCAGATAAACAAAGCATACAGACAGATAGACATAAATACAGACAGGTAGACACACTGACAGACAGGTAGACCGATTAAATTGACCCTTTAATTGTAACAGCAATATTACACATAAACAGAGTTTTTCGGATTATCTTTCGTGCTACGAAAACAATATATAAGCAAGTAACTAAGTAAGTAGGTACATACACACATACATGCATACATACATATATAACAAAATAAATATATAAATACATAAATATATATATAAATAAATACACACATATATATATATATATATATATATATATATATATATATATATATATATATATATATTCTCTTTTAAACAGACGAGGTTAAAGGCAATAGCAGTTTCAGCATTCAGGATTTTATTGTTACAGCTTTCAATAGTTCTAACAATTTTCCTCTGGGGTTCAGAGATGAGGTACAACAGGTTAGCAAAATTCATGGTGGATCCAACGTTTCACAAGTAAACATCTTGCATCTTCAGGGAATGTAGAGGTAATGATTAGAATAGGGACAAAGCATCATATTTATACAAAATTCGAGGATCAAGAATAGGAAGGTGGGCGGAGCTACTGTGTGTGTGGTGGCTGTTCATTGGTGGAAGGCAGTCTGTTCGCGAGACGGGCACTAAATCTTATCGGTGGTTGGTTGTTGGCTGTGGGTGGCTGTGATTGGTTGGTGTTGTCAGTTGTGTGCTGAGCGCGGAAGCGTAAGGTAGGGGGCACGGGGCGAGAGGAAGGGGGGCAACATGCCTGTAGCGCTTGCTTGAAGGAAGAATTTGAAGGTCTTGTGTTTGGTTGTTGATGCTGGGGTTGAGTGTTTGGATGTATAGAGCTTCTAAAATAGCTAGTCTTCTGGGGTCTGATTCTTTGTCGAGTATGGTGGTTTGTTTGTCTAGGTCGGCGCGAGTTAGGGCAAGATGGTGGGGGGCTTGATAGTGATCTTTTATAGCGCCAGATTGAAGGTGGAGGGTTAGTCGACGGGAAAGGCGAGTCTGTGTCATACCAACATAGGATAGGGGTCCACAGTCCCCAGAGGTGCAAATATGCTGATATATCACATGATCGTCTTTCGGTTGGTTGGTGGAAATGGGGCGGTTACGGAGGACAAGGTTGGAGGTCTTAGGAGATTTGTAGTAAATAATAAGTTTTATTTTATTGTCAGGGTTGGTGGGGAGGACGTTTTTGTGAATTATTTCTTTCATAATGGATTCGTCTGTTGTGTGGTCGGAAGACATGTAGTTTCTGTAGAAAAATGTAATGTCATTGGCCGGGTTGGTGCTAGGGGGGTCTTGTTTGTACCATTTTTCTAGATGGCATTGGTGACGTCAGTGTTGGAATACCCATTGTTGACTAGGACCTGGGTGAGCCTTTCCAGTTCATTGTGTGTGTCATTCCAGGTGATGCAATGGGTCAGGGCTCTCCTGACATAGGCGGCGATGGTGGACTGATGGTAATGTTTAGGGCATTCACTTTCCCCATTAAGACATTGGCCATTGTTAGTAGGTTTGGTGTACACTGTAGTTTTGAAGCCGTGGTCGTGGAGGGAGACAAGGAGGTCGAGGAAGGGTAGATGTCCATCGGTGGTTTCTTCGTATGTGAAGTTGAGTCAGGAGGCGGCCATGAAGCGCTGCTGGAGGTCCCTGAGTTCGCCCAGGTCCTTCACCCGCACGAAGATATCATCGATGTACCTGCAGTAGACAGTGGGCCGGTGGGCAGCCAGTTCCTCTTCGATAGTTCCCATGAAGAAATTGGCGAACAGGACCCCCAGGGGGCTTCCCATCGCTACACCGTCGATTTGCTGGTACATATTCCCGCGGGGGCAGAGGAAAGGGGACTCCTTAGTACATAGTTCCAAGAGCGTCTTCAGGGCCTTCTCCGGGATGTCCAGGGGGGGCGTATTAGGGCAGTGGTAAACTCGACGTAGGATAAAATCTATGGTCTTGTCAACGGGCACGTTGGTAAACAAACTCTCTACGTCGAGGGAGGCGATGATGTGGTCGTTAGCTGGGGGGGCATCTCGTAGAATTTCTAGGAAGGCATAAGCAGAGTTGAGGTTGTATTGCCGAGGAACAAAAGGGGTGAGGAGTTTGTTCAGGGCCTTGGCGGTCTGGTAGGTAGCAGTAGGGATCTGTGATATGATGGGGCGGAGGGGGTTCCCGGGTTTGTGGGTTTTTATAGTACCGTAAGCATAACCTGGGGTGAATTCGCCACCACACACCCAGTAGCTCCGCCCACCTTCCTATTCTTGATCCTCGAATTTTGTATAAATATGATGCTTTGTCCCTATTCTAATCATTACCTATAAATTCCCTGAAGATGCAAGATGTTTACTTGTGAAACGTTGGATCCACCATGAATTTTGCTAACCTGTTGTACCTCATCTCTGAACCCCAGAGGAAAATTGTTAGAACTATTGAAAGCTGTAACAATAAAATCCTGAATGCTGAAACTGCTATTGCCTTTAACCTCGTCTGTTTAAAAGAGAATCTATTACCTGGCTATACTAACATATATATATATATATATATATATATATATATATATATATATATACCGGTATATATATATATATATATATATCATTAACTCCCGTCCACTCACCATTTCTCTGTAATCTCTCTCTCTCTGCCGCAATGTTGCATCTCTCTCGCTATTCTATCGCTACTATAATAATCAGTGTTCCTCAGAGCTTTCATAGTGTATACCACCTCCTTTACATAGGGCACGTGGTACCCGTCTTGCAACACAATCCCACCCCTACTCTGTGCAACTCTCCAACCCAAGAGTGAAACGTTACTCTCAAACTTTCTTCTATTCAACAGCTGAGCTCTGGAACTCTCTCCCAGAATCAGTCTTTCCCTCTTCCTATGACTTAAATTGCTTCAAACTCTGTGTGTCCAGGCATTTTGGCTCGAACGTCTCTTGATTTTGGCCCTGTCACTCTTTCAACTATGGGGGAGGCACTCGCTATAAGCAGTTCTGCCTTTTGCCTCCCTCACTCACATAGAAAAGAAAAAAAAATATATATATATATATAATGGGGTATGTGCCAGAGTATATAGATAGATAGATAGACTACGACACACGATCGATTGAAACAGTTCATACAGTGTTGCTTTTATAATGCAATCATATGTTCATTTTTGACAGAGTAGTTATTCATAAAAAAAAATACATACACAGTTATTCATTTAACCCTGAAACTAATAAGCAGACATACAGAACAAGAAGTATGTAGACAAATATATCGAAAATAAAAGTATTTAGACTATATAAACATAGACATAATAGACACACATTTGTGTTTTGTTTTGTGTATTCATTGTTTTCTGTGTTGTCCCTATTCTGGCTCTGTCTTGAGTCGGCCCCCCCCCCCCCCCCCCCCAAAAAAAAAAGTGAGGATTGGGCCTGAGTATATGGATGGATGGATGGATCATTCGAAATACAGATAGTTAAATATACAAACAGATAGACAGATAGACACCCAGCTAGATAACAACATCACCCCATACCACTCTCATTGTGTTTTTATGAGACATATCCTACCATCTTTTTTATCCCTGAAGAATGCCATTTTACTTTTTATGACTCCCAAGGAAGCTGTTCATAAGATTAAGTATGGAATTTTGAACCCTAACAGGCCCTACGTAACTCTTGTAGGGAATACGTAATATGATCTCTTACGCCAGCCAATTTGACCCCTAAATGACTCGGAAACTAGATGTCATGATGTAAGTGGGTTCATTTCATGCTAGATCTGCCAAAACACGATCTTATATACCGTAGAATTGTATGTATTTTTCTGTCCTTCATGTTTAGTTCCATTAGCTTTGAAATTGTAAACGTTCGTTCCATTAGTCTGGCGATTTTAAGACCTTTCGCCTATTCCTTTGTCAATATAAAGACCTTTCATTCATATGGTTCACCAACCAACTTTACTTCTAAACTCAATGAAATCAACAAATACATGTGGCACTCCAAGGACTCGAACCTAGGATACTCACACCGAAATTCAGCGCATTTATGCATTACGCTAAAATGTTTCTACTGAAAAATGTACAATTTCGTCTTAAAGGGAGAGTCTAGGGGGTGTTTTTTAAGCTTGATGAGGACTAGGGAGGTTATTATAAAATAAATATATACATAAATATAATAGACCAAAATATAACTACTACCGCCTTAACCCCTTATGCACTAACGACGTCTTTCTTATCTGATTTTGGTTATATTTAGACGATTTGATGATGCTTAGAAACGATATTTGGTAGCTGAAAGGATAAATTGAGAGAGTCTGTAGTCTTTTAATGAGTAAACGTCCTTCCTGAGCTGAAAACAATCGTCTAATAATTTCCAGAATAAAATTAAAAGGACGTCGCTAGTACATAAGGGGTTAAGGGGGTATTGGTAATTTGGGTTATATTATATTTATTTATATATTTAAAAAGTATTGTACGCGCTAATAACAATGAAACAAAAACATACCAACCCCCAGATCATCGCACCGGATACTGCTACACTCATGTGCCCTAATTTTCGCCAACCGTGACCTCCTAGTGACCTGATGATAATTAAGTGCAAATGACCCCCAGCTGACCTGATCTGACCCCAACATGACAGGAGTGCCACAGACCCCGCGCTGCTGCTGAATGATCTAGGAGGACTATTTTGGCCCGGAAATTGTTGGATAGTAAAGCAATGATAGTGGGAAGAATAGGGATGGTGGTGGTGAGGGTGATGATAATGATGATGATGATGATGGTGGTTGTGGTTGTAATGTTGGTGATAGTTGTGGTATTAATGATTGTTGTTGTTGTTGTTGTTGTTGTTGTTGTTACAGATAAGAATGAGGGTGTTGATGATGATTATAATTGTGGTGGTTGTGTTTGTACTGTTGGTGATAGTGGTGGTAGTGATGATGATTGTTGTTGTTGTTGTTACAGAAAAGAATTATGATGATGGTGGTGGTTGTGTTTGTACTATTGGTGCTAGTGGTGGTGGTATTGATGAGTGTTGTTGTGGTTACAGATGAGAATGATGGTGATGAGGGTGATAATGATAATGGTGATAATGATGATGGTGGTTGTGGTTGAAATATTATATAGCGTCATGGAAAACTGAAGGAGTTAGCCAGTAGTTAGTTAGCCAGACGTCAGCAAGATGACGTAATTTTCTTCATATTCTGGTTATCATTAGACATAATTTATCTCTATGACTTAAATGTGTAAATAAGGCCTCAATAAACTCTCTGAATATAAATGGTTATCATTAGATGATTTTCATAAGCTTATGATATATCTCTAGGACTCAAAGGACTCTTGGATCTCAATCAACTCTCTAAATAACACAGGTACTTCTTAAGCTGCATAAAATCGTCTAAGTTTAGCCAGAATCTAAGGTAAAAATACGTCATCGTTATGAAGGGGTTAAAGATGTTTTTTTTTAAGCTTGATGGAGGTCTAGCGAGGAAAATTAAAACAAAAATATATAAATATATAAATTAATAGACCAAAATAATAGCCACTATCAATTTAAGCCATTGTATCAGGCTTTAACATAATGTGTAGGAGTCAAACAGTTTTGAAAGGGTTGGTAAGCAGCAGTAGTGCCTTCTCATTTCAGTTAAGTATATCAAATGTGGTACCAAATCAATATTGTCTTATCTATAACTGACCTCATGTTCCCAAACAGCATAACAAAATCAGTCACGCATTAGCCTTCTATATGCTTGTCCAGATGAATCTTTAATAAAACAATGTGTGGTAATTTTCAGGACCGTACCCTATTTTCATTATTCGGCCTTACCCCAGGGGCTCTGGGGAACATTGTTGCTGAAGTGGTGTGTGTGTGTGTGTGTGTGGGGGGGGGTGCTCGCGCGTGTGTGTTGTGTATGCGAGTGTTGTATATGAACGAAATATACTGTACACTCGTTATTATTAAGGGTATCATTGAGTGACACCCACATTAACAATCCTCTTATATAGCTCCCTTTAGTGAAGGATTTTATATATAATTATAACTAATTCTAAGCAACATATTTTCATGATAACTGGATATCATCAATTGTTATATACAGTATATATGGAACATCTATAATGAATATAATGAGGGACACAAGCGAGAATAACGTGTATTCTTATTAATGTAGGTATTACCAATATGGACGCCATTTGTTAACAATTAAGGCATTAATATTCTTTAGACCCCCCCCCCCTTTGCAGGGTTTGGTATGCAGTTATTTGATCTAGCAAAGTATAAATGCTGTGCTTTCTATAGAACTTGTGTAAATCGGTGTACAGTTCCAGCTTAGTATCTTTACAAATAATGTGTCTAATAAATAACAAAGGTTACAGTTCCTACTTTTGCAAGGTTAGGTTTGTGTTATTATCTACACAATATATATTTAATAGGGTACTTCCATATATATTTGGCTTCCAAATTCTAGCTCATTTTCTAAACAAATATGGCTACAAATCAATATTGTTAAATCAAACATTTCTGCAGTGTGGGAATGAAGATGTATTTTGCAACAAAATGTGATTGAATGCTTTTCTAAAATATAAATTTGTACGGTTGCCAATATTCAGGTCAATATCTCAATAATAAATATAGCGATGAATCATCATATTTTTTTTTAAATTCTCCTGAGCCCGCCGTGGATTTCTCAGGATTAGGCCACTAATGCCATATCTATATGCATGCCAAATTACAGATCAGTATCTCAAAATGTACGGCTACAAATCAATTATGTCTTATTCATCGCCAATCTCTGATCCCCAAGGGCAACAAGAACAACACAGTCGAGAACGCCTAGGCCTAAGTCTTCGAAGTAAGCATAAAATGCGTCATTATCTAAGAGGGTTAAGTAATGCCCTCTAAACCTGGCAGAACATAAATACCTTAGAGACCCAGCACGGAACGGATTACTAAAACAAAGTACACACTACAACACACAGAACAGGTAAAAAGATGAGGGTATATGGCACAGATTAGGGAGGAAAAGCTCGTGTTTTGTCTAGGTAAGCTCTCTGTGACGTCCTGGAATACTTGCCTCATATAAAATACAAATAATATATATATATTGTTAATAGTATTGTACTACTACTGCTGCTACCTACCACCACTACCATTAATAACAGCAATACTAATAATAATTTGAATAACAAACATCAACACTACTACTACTACTACTACTACTACTAATAATAATAATACTAATAATACTAATAATACTAATAATAATAATAACAAAAATAATATGTATACAATATATCACATGCATTAACAAATACTTTATAATAGAACTTGTTGTTTTACAAAATATTTCATTAACCTAAGTAAATGTATAATACATCAATATAGTTATGACAAATAAATATAGCAAATCTTAGCCATCCCCAACAACAAGCTCTAAAACAAAAATACCCAAGAAAATTAAGACATAATACCGTCCATAGGTGAACAACACATCTAAATATACCCATGAAACAATCGACAAAAACTAAGCCAGCTCTCGAAATATATTCGCTTGAGACAAAAAAGAAAACAAGTGAGAAACAAACCCGCTTATACAGGTAAAAAAAAAGTTAAGAAAAAGAAACATAAAATATAATATCCAAATTTAATCAAAATACAGTATAATCCCCCGAGAGAGACACACATACACACAAGTGAGAAACAAACCCGCTTACAGAAAAAAAGGCTTAAAAAAAAAATCAATTCAGTGGTAGAAACCCAAATCCCTAGAATCTCACTCCGTAGTTCCATAAACCTTAACGGGGGCTGCTGGAATCCTTCTCTGGACTGGGAAATAAACTTTGACTTAATCCAGGATGAAGAACGCCGACCCTGGGAATGTACGGGTGTGTGTGTGTGTGTGTGTGTGTGTGTGTGTGTGTGTGCACGTTTGGGGTGGGTGGGGCGGTGAAGGAGAAACTTGGGAGGGAGGTGTGTGGGTGGAAAGGTGCTATGTGTGTTTTTAGGCATGTATGTGTGAGTGTGTGTGTGTGTGGAGTGGCATTATGTGTGTGTGTATGTGGAACGGCATCATGTGTGCTTGTAGGCGTTTGTATGTGTGTGTGAATATTATGTATACTTCTTAATGCTTATATGACCTAGTGTGTTTATGTAAGGCCACAAATGTATATTATTGGGAGACTTTGTATATAAATAATGCTTGTATTTGTTCTTCCATATTATTCCATATCGGTCATTTGCAGCCGGCTATTTTCGAGTAAGGTTCTAACAGCACATTCTGATCATTCAGACGTCTATGCCTATCAGTTACAGTTATGTAAGAGACGCATTATTGTGATTCTCCCTGAAAAAACCTTGACCATTATGACGCGTGTTAACAGTTAATGTTGGTTATTAATAGACGATTTGTATTCATATTAGGAAAGATATATGGACGTGACAGGGTTAATTGAGTTTTTACCCTTTGATTCCCAAGTTCCTAAGTTACATAAAATCGTCTAAAATTTTATAGCTAGAATAAATTGGCAATATGCGTCATGATCCTCAAGGGGCTTATTCTTTTGATTGAAAAACATTAATTTCACCAGTATCCTATCCTGCTCGCCTACGACTATAGTACCGTTCTCAGAATTTACATCAATTCGAACCTTTGAACCTTTATAGCAATTGCACTGAAGCGGCTGGGCTATAATAAAGTATCGTATTGTCTCGTGTGCGTTCGATACTGATTCAGAATGCGCATGACTATACCTGATGCGTTAATGCAATCATCAGCACGTCCCATTTCTCATTAAATTTCCTTCCCTCAAAATATTATATACATTTCAGTTAAGAACAGGAAAATAAGTCACATAAAGTATACAAATAAGAAAAACAAATAATGATAAATACAGGCAGACAGACGGACAGATAAGTAGCTAGAAAAACAGTTCAACATATGAATACATTATATATATACAGAAAAGAAACAATAGTGGCCACTGACTCTCAAACCGGAAAAAAACCCAGAGTCCTATGCGCAGTCCTTTTACTGTATAAACACGTCCCCCCTCCCCCCAGGCAACCAGTCTCTGAATTTCCCCGTAGGCTTGACCCCATTGCATACCCTCCTCCTCTTCTCTGCCTCGCCTGTGTATACTCTACTTCTACTACTGCCTGTCCGAAATCTTATATGATCTGCCTAAGGGGGGGGGGGGGGGAAGAGGGAGAGAGAGAGAGGGAGAGGGAGAGGGAGAGGGAGAGGGAGAGGAGAGAGAGAGAGAGAGAGAGAGAGAGAGAGAGAGAGAGAGCGAGAGAGAGAGAGAGAGAGAGAGAGAGAGAGAGGGAGAGGGAGAGAGGGAGAGAGAGAGAGAGAGTTTAAGTTTATATGTGTGTGTGTGTGTGTGTGTGTGTGTGTGTGTGTGTGTGTGTGTGTGTGTGTGTGTGTGTGTGTGTGTGTTAGTTGTGTGTGCACGCTCTTCCATTAAATAGTCTCCTCCTCCTCGTATGTACAGTACACTCTACTATTGCTCCCTGTCGGAAATATGATGTGATCTGCCTAAGGGACTGAGGATTTTTTTTTTTTTGTAACGTTGAGAGAGAGAGAGAGATTTTGTGATAAGCGTGGGAGGTTGTGTGTTCTAATGTTTAAGACGAGAGAGAAGAGAGGAAGGATGGTAATCAGGCAATACTAAGAAAAGTCTGTTGTTTATAAATAAAAAATGAAAACAAAATATTTCATGACATATAAAGTAATCACATTAATTAATATATATATATATATATATATATATATATATATATATATATATATATATATATATATATACTGTATACTGTATATATACAGTATATATACAGTATATTGTATATATGTCTGTACCCCATAATTATATTGTGCTCTGTCCTCCTGCACAATAATTAGGCTATTTATAGTGCGGTTGGGTCAAGTACATGATTGATATCCAGTATTTAATAAATTAATATTAATCGGGGTCATGTGCTGTACCTTTGACTGTCTTGTATTATTATGTTGTAATGGTTAGAGCATTTAATTTATGTATGTGATTTACTGGGAGAATTGCATGCTGTCATTAATTTCATTTGGGGGGTTATCGGTGCTTTAAACGAATATATACAGTATATATATATATATATATATATATATATATATATATATATATATATATATATATATATATATATATATTTCATCAATGAATATAGGTACGACTCCTAATAACACTTCCAGAACATTGACGGTTGACTAAATTATACGCTTTACGATATTATTTAATTTCGGTGACATCTCTAATAGCCATGGAGTTTGAAACGATCTTAAACTAAGTCTTCAGCAGTTAACCCCTTCAGCACCATGACGCCCTCTTACCTTTGATTTTGGCTAAAGTTTGACGATATGATGCAGTTTAAGAAGGACCTATGTTATTCAGGTGTATTGCGATCGATATTAACCCCTTTAAGTCCGAGAGGTATAATTATAAGCTAAAGAAAATCATCTAATGGTAACCAGAATATGCGAAAAAAAAGTCATCGTGATGAAGGGGTTAATAGAATGTCGTATATAGTAGGATATTCTAGGACAGGGGACTCAAAATACTTACTGCTTCATGTCGGCTTCTGATCGTCGTACCCTATATGCCGCCTTCGCCAGAGTCGCGCAATAAACACTTAGCATGTGATTGTTAAATCTTAAAAATTATTCAGTTATGACATCATGGGCTGTGAAGAAGCTGTTAATTTATTTGCTTGTTATACATCCCATCTTCTTGCAACAAACATATGAGTATTCACGCCTTTGCTACGGAGGTAAAGACATAACTTCGCCATACTTTATTGGCGGCTAAAAACGCGTCAGCATGTACTGAAAGGGTATAATACTACGGACAGAGGAGGGCGGTAATTCAACCAGCTAACCAATGTTTTTTGTGCTGGAGATGGTTGGTTGACACTGGAAGGCTAGCACTGGGCCATTTTTTCTGGCACCCCTTCTCCCTCGTGTTTATATTAGTTTTAAGATATTAAGACGTTCGTTCCATTAGTTTGGCAATTTTGAGGCCTTTCGCCCCATTGATTTGACAATTTTAAGACTTTCCGTGCCATTTAGGTGTCGATTTTTCCTGGCGAGCGAAAGCGAGCCTGTAATTTTATAAGGAATCGGCCTTCGGCCGGGACATTTTTCTACCGAAAAATGTACAAATTTATCTTGAAAGGGGGTCTAGGGGGTGTTTTTAAAGCTTGATGGAGATCTAGGGAGGAAAAGTAAAACAATAATAAAAATAAATAATAATAAGCAAATATATACGCCCATCGCCCCTTAAATAGACAAATATACAGTATACGCCCATCTCCCCTTAAATAGATAAATAATTATAATGTTGTGACCTTTACTTCCCTCCGAGCTAGGCTGGCGCAAATAATGAACGAACAAAAGGAAAATACACACCAGCTCCAACATACTCGCACACAAACACACACATACAGACACCCACTAACACACACACACACACAGACACCGACTCACTCACACCCATACAGACACCAACTCTCTCTCTCTCTCTCTCTCTCTCTCTCTCTCTCTCTCTCTCTCTCTCTCTCTCTCTCTCTCTCTCTCACACGCGGCTTATCCACCCCTCGCCCATAGTTTAAGAAAAGTTTGCGTGCGTAGAGTAAATACAGGAACGACGGCATCTACCGAGAAATTATATTGTAATTTGTTTATGTCAAGATATTTCCAGAAACAATTCTGGGATTATATACACTGATGTAAGAAACTAGACTGAATACAAATAAATTAACATTACAAAACAAGTTGAACTGTGATTTACCTCATAATTTATCACACTAATGTTGAATATAAATGTTGAGGGAAAAGTCGCTCGTGTGATACCGGCTTCAGCTTTACAGAATTATCAGCCAAGCAGAAAACACAAACACAAACTGTCAAAACGTATGGGTATGCATAAGGTATGAAAAAGAATATTGAAGTGACCATAATTATATAATCCTACGAAGGTATATTGGTAGTAACAAACCCTTCAAATATAAGGGTAAAAGGGTAAATAAATATTAATATACCCAACGATTTGATAAAGCTTCGTATACACATTTCAACAGTATAAACAAAATAACGAAAGCCGTCAAAACTTTTCTAAAACTCAGGACCCGAGAACTACATGTAAGCGCAAACATTGGGCATTAATTTAGTGTATATTATGGACTTGGAGTGGGCGCAGTAAAGCTGGTGTTACACGAGCGCATTTTCGAGCAATTGTTATGGGCAATTATAGTCTGGAAGCTTAACAAATTACACTTTATCAGAATTCACCTGCTTAATATAATCTACCTTCAGTCTACTTGCCGATACCAGTGCGAAAATTTCCCGAAATACTACGAGAACAAACTTGCTCATGAAAAATTGACGGAAAAACCGCTCGTGTGACACCACCTTAAGGGGAGACGAGGGTGGAAGTATGCGAGAGTGTGGCTCGAGGGTGTGAGGGTACTAAAAGTATATACACTCTATATATACACTTTGAGGGTAATGGCTTGTGTTGGGAGGGGAGTCAGGCATTGGTTGTGGGTTGGAGATTTTGTAGCAAGAGAGTGCGGTGTCACATGAGCTCTTTTTCCGTCAATTTTTACGAGCAATCGTAGTCTGGCAGCTTCAAAATGCAAGTTATATCAGAAATCAGCCACCTAGCATAATCTACCTTCAGTCTAGTTTCCGATTCCAATGTGAAAGAGCCTCAAAACATTACGAGAAAAAACTTGCTCATCGAAAACTGACGGAAAAACCGCTCGTGTGACACCGGCTTAAGAGCGTGCGGTAAAGGGACAGGCATTCTCGAAAAGGGGCTCCAATCCTGACGCTGTTCTTGGCGTACAGTGTGCTGGCTCAATAATCCAGAAGGGCTGATAGCCTCTGAAGTCCAATTTTAACCCTATCAGTACCGGTGCCGACATTTTAACTTGTGGTGTAACAACAGGGTCTCAAGTGGGGATAGAAAGGAGGATTCACATGAGCGCTTTTTCGGGCGACCATATTCTGCAAGATTGGTATACGAATGTCTTGAAGTAGCCCTTAATAAGAATTATGTTGCCTCTAATATTCTACTCTCAGTCCAGTTTGCTTTGTCAGTGCAAAGTGATGCCAAAATATAAAGTTGATAAAAAGTTGCCCTGTAAAGCGGCCTTCGGGATACACCTAATGTGTTTCAAATGCAGATCTTGTTTACAAGTGATAAGTAGCTTAAAATATAGCATATAAATCTATTAACCTAATTCAAAAGCTTTAATTTGCTCAATAACATAATATTATAACTAACATTTTACCACCTACTTATTCTGACCAGGTGTATACAGAATATATGTACACTATATAATATATATATATATATATATATATACCCCGTATGGGTGACGTAGTATTTATATCCAATGTGTTTGTGTGTATGTCATTAGTCAATACCAGGTTGGATATAATCAGAAGCAATACACTTGTACCGGTAATTGATGCAGTTTTACATAAATTCCAGGTTGGATATTTTAAACAATAATAAACAGTGACACTTATATTAATTTTACAATTCATTATCTTGATTTATCGAAAACACATATAAAACATATATATATATATATACATATATATATATATATAAGAGAGAGAGAGAGAGAGAGAGAGAGAGAGAGAGAGGAGAGAGAGAGGAGAGAGAGAGGAGAGAGAGAGAGAGAGAGAGAGAGAGAGAGAGAGAGAGAGAGAGAGAGAGAGAGAGAGAGAGAGAGAGAGAGATCCATGGAACAAATATATAGCCAACAATATAAACTAACATAAAGAGACGATCAGACAGAACAAGACACAAAGAGCAAGACAAAACAAGTGTGAATGAGAATTACAAAAACGAATGGGAGGGCGCGCTAGAAAAGAGACTAGAAAATAGAAGCTAACACAATACACAGCCCACCAGCTTAAGCCAACAACTCACTCGACGAGGACGTGAAATTTCATTCTAGTTTAATTGCGTGTCGAGGGCGGAGCAGCATCGGGACAAATAATTGTTCTCTTTTGGCTTTGCGACTGTTTTGGAGGGCGAGGCTTTTAATCAGGAGTGTGTGAGCGGGTAGGTAGGTGGGTAGGTGAATAGGTAGGTGGGTAGGTGAATAGGTACGTAGGTAGGTTGATAGATAGGTAGGTAGGTAGGTGAGTGGGTGGGTAGTTAGATGGGTGCGTAGGTAGTTAGATGGGTGCGTAGGTAGGTAGGTGGGTGGGTGGTGGTTGGGTGGGTGGTGGTGTGGTGGTTAGGTAGGTGGGTGGGTAGGTAGGTAGGGGGGTAGGTAGGTAGGTAATTATGTAGGTGGGTAGGTGAATACGTAGGTAGGTTGATAGGTAGTAGCTAATAGTAGGTAGGTAGGTGATACGTAGTGGGTAGGTGAATACGTAGGTAGGTAGGTTGATAGGTAGTTAGGTGGGAATCCTGTAAGAGGGTGGGTGGGAATGCTGGACATAGGTTGGTAGGTAGGTGGTGTAGTATTCTCCTTTCTCCTTTCTCTCTTCTCTCTCTTCACTCCCTTCTCTCCTTCCTCTCCCCTTCCCTTCTTCTCTCCCTTTCTCTTTGTTTCTATTCAATTCAACATTTAGTTCAAAAAGTGTTATTGTCACCAATGTTAGGTACATTATAATTTTACAATATTGGCATTAAAATACACAATATATATACATGGGCAGCGAGTAGTATCCATTTATCCCCCGCTACGCATAACCCTCACTCACCCTCATCTCTTCCCTCCCTCTTCCCTTCTCCCACCCAGCATGAACCAACCTCACCCATGTATTGTTGGGACCTACCCCAGCCAGCCTCTCCAACTCTCTCCCTGTTTACCTGTTGAGAGCCAATTGCAAAAACCCCATCAACGTTAATGAGAGCACACCAGCCAGAAAGCCCTATGACTGCAAACACCTTTTAATTTTCCCGGTCAATGTGAGTACTAGCATTTTCGAATGATAATTTGGCTGGCCGTTTACAAAAGCCCCGGCCGATGATGCGATAAACTGAACACGGATTCGATTAGTTGTTCAATTTACCGAAGGCTATTACTTGGCAGGGTATTGTGTGCACTGGTGTAATCGTGTTTGCTCAATCAGTGCCTTAATAACTGATTCTGATATAATGTACGTAGAGATGTACACTTGAAAATATTGTGTATCCGACTGGTGTTAAAGGTTTCAAAGCTAGCACGAATTGTTTGAACTCTTCAATAATGACTGTGTTGGGTGCATGTAGAAGTGCCCTGTTTTAATTAAGACTAAGCAAATATGTATAGCTTGTCTGGTATATGTTGCAATATCAGCCAATGTAAAATAACAAGGTCCAAGTAGAGAAATAACAAAGTATAAATATATATGGTGATTTCTTTACCTACCTTTTAGAAAGCCTTTCCACGAGAAGTGGTTGGAGAGATGTCCTGGAGAATCTGAAACAAAGCAGACATTAATTATGCATAGTATGAGAGAACAATATGTTAATGGTAAACGTCAATCTTCAACAGTTCAAATCAATTTGTTATACATTTTTCGTGACTGAAGGGCATCGTCTGATGATGTGGATAAACTTTCCTAAAAATATTTGTCAATGAAATGATATACAATTTCATCCGATACAGCCGCCTGTATAATTCAGGCTTTAAATAGCAATA
>CM064487.1:19312564-19450492 GCA_032716605.1 Paralithodes platypus
CTAGTTAAACTCTCTCCAACAAACGAACGTGTCATGCTGTCGGATTGCCCCCATTTACAAAAGATCGAGATGAGAAATAAACAAGCAATCAAATTAATGTATTTTAATGGCCAGAAGTCTACGAAATAAGGATTGGACGAAACTAAGAATTATGTACTAAAATGAAGAAATAGATATATATAATTGCGATAACAGACACTTATATAGACACCAACAATATACGATTTCACACACCGAATAATCAGATCAATTACTATACAACTATATCACAAGGACAGAGTAGGTAAGAGAGGAGGAGGTGTCTTACTGTATATGGATTGAAGAAAATATATGCTCCACTTGAGTGGTTCAAAGTTCCTTCTAATAATCAGAAAACTGTTATGTGTGAAAATTAATAACAAGGATAGAGACATTAATGTGGTTGTTCGTATATTCGGCGTCCAACTCACATTACCCTATCAAGAGGATATAAGAACCCTATACAATAATTTTAGAAAAAAAAACTCTATCAAACAAATTAGAAACCCTTATCATAGGCGATTTTAATCTTCCTAATATTCATTGGGGAGATGTTAAAAGGGTCCCTGTGCCATGCATCAGAAAAAAGTGACCGAATTTATTAAAGATAACTTCTTATATCAATTAGTCCAGAAACCCACGAGGGGAGATAATATTTTAGACCTAGTATAACGACCCACAGAAAATTTAATTTCTGACCTTAGAAGAAGTTGGGGGAATTAATATCTAATTGTGATTCATAATATCGTCAGGCTCCAAAATTAAGTATGTCGCACACAAACAGCACTAGTGAAAACTTTTTATTCCCAACTATTAATTATGGCAGGATTCAATAGCCTTAAGCAAATGACCTAAAAAGATATTAATCTGCATCTCGAAGGTCTCACCAACATTGACGATACATGGAAAAGATTTAAAGAAATATTCATGAGTGCTCAAAAGAAACATATCCCAATGCGTAAAAGACACAGTAAGAAAATAAACAAACCCCTTTGGTACGAAATAAATATCAGTAGAGCAATTAGGGAAAGAAATCGTTTATACAACTTAAAGAGAGAAACAAAGAATAATACCATATGTAAGCAATACTGGCAGCCAGAAGAAAAGTAAAATCACTAATAAAACAGCAAAGAGGAATTATGAAATAAGCATAGCTAAAGATAGTAAAACTAATCCTAAGCAATTTACAGATACATTAACAGTAGCAAACAAATCAAAAGCGGGATAGACCCATACTTAACACTAAAGGTGTTCTAGAAACAGATAGCAAAGACATAGCCTCTACACTTAACAATTATTTCAGCTCCGTTTTTACCACTGCTGCCAACACGAACACTCCACAAGCTACTAATCAAACAAGCAACATTGTGCTCCCTGACTTAAAAATTAGCCAATCAAGCGTCACTAGACAGATTGAATTACTGAAAATAAATAAATCTCCCGGCCCAGACCTATTCATCCCTAAAATCCTAAAAATGGTCAAAGATGAAGTTGCCGAACCCCTAACCAAAATGTTTAACATGTCACTCCAACATGGACAATTACCCACTGACTGGAAGACAGCGAATATTACACGATATTTAAAAAGGGAGATAAAAAACCAACCAGGGAATTACAGACCCATTAGCTTAAACTACCGTTGTTGTAAAACTATTAGAATCAATTATAAGAGACGAACTTGTACTTTTCATAGAGAATAATAATCTTATTAATAATAGTCAACACGGCTTCAGAGCAAAAAAAATCATGCCTAACGAACCTTATCGAATTTTATGACAACCTATTTAAGATTAATGATTTTACCAAAAGTCTTGATATAGTGTACTTGGACTTCCAGAAGGCCTTCGACAAGGTCCCTCATAATAAATTACTTCAGAAGGTCGAGAATCTAGGAATACAAGGCAACACACTTAATTGGATAAGGAATTGGTTAAGCGAAAGAAAACAGAGAGTAATTATTAATGGAGTGGAATCAGAATGGACTCCGGTGACTAGTGGAGTCCCACAGGGTTCAGTTCTGGGTCCATTATTATTCATAATATATATTAATGATTTAGACAACGGCATTAATAACATAATTTCCAAATTCGCCGATGACACTAAAATAGGAAATGCAATAATATCAGAAAGCGATAGAAGTAGCCTGCAATCAGATTTAAACAAGATATCAGAGTGGTCAGAAAATTGGCAGATGCCCTTTAACGTAAACAAATGCCTGATACTACAAATAGGCTCCCGAAACAACAAATACGAATACCATATGAATGGAGAAAAGATAAAGAGCGTATCCCAGATAAAAGACCTAGGAGTGCTTATCAATGAAAATCTAAAATCTACAAGCCAATGCACCGCAGCATCTAACAAAGCAAATAGAGCGCTAGGTTTCATTAAAAGAAATTTTCATTGTCATAGTAAAGACATAGTTGTACCACTTTATAAAAGTATTGTGAGGGCCCATCTGGAGTATGCTGTGCAGTTTTGGTCTCCCTACTTAAAAAAAGACATAGAGAAACTAGAATCCGTTCAGCGTAGAGCAACAAAGTTAATCCCTTCCCTTAGAAATAAGCCATACAATGAGAGATTAAGAGAACTCGACCTGTTTTCGCTTAAGAAACGGAGAATAAGGGGACAGCTGATAGAGTGTTTTAAGATACTAAAAGGCTTTAGTAACGTAAATTCTAATAATCTATTTAAGATAGCCAAAGAAGGTTCCACAAGAGGAAACAAATTAAAACTAAAAAGGCAGGAAAGCGAACCTAGACATAACTAAACATTTCTTCACCCACAGTATTATTAATGAGTGGAATAAGCTCCCTAATGAAGTTATTGACAGTGACTCGATATACAGTACACATTTAAAAAAAGGTTAGACACATATCACAGAAAAGTTGGTCTGCAGTAGAAGCTGATCACTGATAAGAGAACCTGGCGGAAATGAAAACGTTTTTAGTTGGGAAAAAAAAAAAAAAATTAAGGTGTGCATGCCTTTTCCTTTCCATTTCTAACTATACTATAAATTCCTTCAGGCGATTTCCAAGCCCTGCAAGGTTATTCACTTCTAACTATTTTCATGTACGGCATATTGCCGGAGGGAGCGGAGGGTGGGGAGAGAGCCTTCATCTATGCTATCCTTTCCTTCCACTTTCTCTTAGGGTTGCTATCTCTATTAGGATTAAGTCCTGGTCACCTCGTAGGGATCGTAAGATCTGTGTGGCCAGTGTATCTATGTAAATCTATGTAAATATATCTCTCTCTCTCTCTCTCTCTCTCTCTCTCTCTCTCTCTCTCTCTCTCTCTCTCTCTCTCGCGGCCAAGGGGAAGAATTTGGACTCCCGTTCCTACTCGTGGCTTGATGGACCGAGTAATATTTGTGTTGAATGTTACTAATTCTCGCTCTATCTAATTGTATATGTCTGTCTGTCTGTCTGCCTGTCTGTCGGTCTGTCTCTCTCTCTCTCAATAGACACATTTACAAAAATGGTTAGACTCATTTCATAGAGAAGTTGGTCTGGGGCAGAACATGATTGGTACAATGGGGGCAGGGGGCTAGGACTCCTCCTCCTTTTCTAACATTCACCTACTGGACGAGACAGAGAAAGGGGCGAGGGAACGCGAAAGTGGACCCGGACCCTAAGAACTGGAACTTTGAATGTTATCTCTGTTCGGGCTCTTGTCTCGGAGTCGGCCACCTCCAGCTATGAGGTTTGGGCCTGAGTATATACATACATACATACATACATACAATACTTTAAACATAGTCAGGTTGGGGCGTATTAACGATAGCAGCTGGTGAAGTGTTCGTGAGATAACAATAAATGTGCTAGTGATGACAGTGGGTGAGATGAGGGAAACCGAATTGGTCAAGAAAACTCACATCCCACCCTATCCCTATATATATATTTTTGTTTTGTTTTGCATGGAATACATATTTCTATCAATTAACTAGATAATAACAATATGCGTGCGTTTAATGTGTCGACTGATATATATATATATACGATATGGATGAACGTTTGAATGCCAGCTTAGTTGAAAGTAAATGGGAGTTAGAATGAGCACGTTAAAGCACTCTTAACCCGTTTAGTACCAGGGACGTCATTTTGATAAAATGTTGGCAATTATTAGAAGATTTTTTCAGCTTACGAAGGACATCTGGCATTCATAAGGCTTCAAGCTATCTCAACCAACCCTTTTAACTACCACAGATCCTTCCTAAGCTGCATAATATCATGTAAATATAGCTAGAATTAAATATAACACGTCGCTGGTACTCAAAGGGTTACTGTGCCATAATACATTCAATATGCTCACTTTATTTCATCCCTGCCTCTCTCCCTCCCTCCCATTCTTTTAAATTCTCTCTCTCTCTCTCTCTCTCTCACACACACACACACACACACACACACACACACACACACACACACACACACACACACACATTATTTACTAAACTCTTGGTCACCCTCAGACGTGACATGTATTACAGTGTCAGTTCTCCTTCAACTGCTCTCTCTCTCTCTCTCTCTCTCTCTCTCTCTCTCAAAATTTGCTCTTATCTTCCATTCTATAACATATTTTCTCCACGTAATTTTCACTTCGCATGACACGGACTCGTCTTGCCTCACCTTATCTTCACTTCCCAACCGCCTTGATTACAATAACTTAATATCAACTAAAGTAAACTAAACTAACAAAGAACAAATATCATACAGTTTATAGAAAATTCTGTATATATAGCTATTAACCCCTTCAGCACGATGACGTATTTTTGTTATCATATTCTGGTTAACATTACACGATTTTCAATAGCTTACAATCTACCTCTAGGACTCAAATGGGTACATAGGATCTCAATAAACTCTCTGAATAACATAGGTCCTTCTTAAACCGCAAAACATTGTCTAATTTTAGCCAGAAACAAAGGTAAAAAGGCGTCATAGTGCTGAAGGGGTGAAAGTGTTGTCAGTGAAAAAGTTAATGAAATTTAATTATTATATACATATTGTGTTTGGCTTCATTTACTGTACACAATCTTAGTTTGTGACTCGAAGCAAAGATCGGACTCTTTATACACAGTTCACCAGGTAACCCAAGGGACGGTCAATATCAACAGTGTGTCTAGAATGTTGATAATAATGCGCGATAAATCCCATTTGCTGAAGTTCATTTTGTTGTTCGAGGGTTCACACTGGGCCAGAATTTGTGTCTTTGAGTGTACTTGGTGCTGTAAACCTTAACATTGACAACAATTAGGTCGTAATATACCGATTCTTAGCCACACACACACACGGTCAAGGTCGCCGAGCGCGCTTAGTACAGTGTATTGGGAGCACTAGCTCTGGTGTCGGGGGTTCGATCCCACGCGCCAGCAGGGGAAGTTCTCTTAAAAACTTTCCCTGGCCGGGATAGGCAAGGTCTGGACGGACCGCCTCGGGGGGCCCACAAAGTCTCCTGCCCACGTCCTACTCCCTCGGGAGTATGTAGGCGCTCTCGTTAGCAGCCAAGGATCAGTCTGTTGATCCCTTAGGCTTAGGAAAAGATCTAGGTTAAGTCTGTGTATTTTCAGCCCCATTGGCTGCCGGCTTGAAATAAACCGATTATTATTATCTCACACACGCACGCACGCACGCACGCACGCACGCACGCACGCACGCACGCACGCACGCACGCACGCACGCACGCACGCACGCACGCACGCACGCACGCACGCACGCACGCACGCACGCACACACACACACACACACACACACACACACACACACACACACACACACACACACACACACACACACACACACACACACACACACACACACACACACACACACACACACACACACACACACACTCTCTCTCTCAGAAGTCTCCCGAGCAACTTCCCACTGGATACATAAACACACAGAGAGAAGCCTGTCTCAAAACTTGAGTTAGTGTCTTGCCAAAGAAAAATAAGACGCTCTCTCTATCTCTTTCTAATATGGTATACGATTAAAGATCAGTATTATTTCAAGCCATAAACATCACAACCCAAAGTTAATGTAATTCGATTAACTCCACAGTCTCTTGGTTCCGCCACCACAATTTCCCTTGTAGGCTTTAAGTATGTTAATATTTTACTGGGACAAAGTTGACAGGTTCAGTAGCCGAACAGTTGAGGCCAGAACAAACAGAAAGAGTTGAGACAAACTGCATCACTAAGCCTCACTCTGCCTTCTGGTATATTAAGGAGACTGTTTTTTGTTTGTTTTTTTGTTTTTATTTTGGGGGGTGTCTATTTATTTATATATTCATATTTTTTTTTTAGTATTCTTGCTAGACCTTAATCAAGCTTTAAAACAAAACAAAAACACTCCATAGACCCTCCTTCAAGATAAATTTGTACATTTTCCGTTAGAAAAACTTCCCGGCCGAAGGCCGGTTTCTTTGAATGCTACAGGCTCACTATCGTTCGCCAGAAAATAATCGACACCTAAATGGCACGAAAGATCTTGATATTGAGATAAAACTGGGATGAAAAGTGTTTTAAATCGACAAACTAATGGGGCCAACATCTCAAAATCTGAAAACGAATGGGGCGAAACCTGAGGAAGAAGGGGGACCAGAAAAACGACCCATTTTCCCTTTATAACCCTGCACTCCTGTATCCCCCCCCCCCCCTGTCAGTGTGTGTCTGTGTTTGGAGGTCCTGGTGTGTGTGTGTGTGTGTGTGTGTGTGTGTGTGTGTGTGTGTGTGTGTGTGTGTGTGTGTGTGTCATGTTATAGCTGTTATTCTGCGTGTCTGTCGTTTAAGGGGAGATGGGTCGTTTTCTGGTCCCCCCTTCTTCTTGCTCGTGCTTAGTCCCATTAGTTTTCAAATGTTAAGACGTTAGCCCATTAGTTTGTCGATTTTAAAACGTTTTGTCCCATCAATATCAGACCTTTTGGGCCATTTAGTTGGCTATTTCTTCCTTTGCGAGCGATAGCGAAATTGTAATTTTAAGAGAAATCGGCCTACGGCCGGGAATTTTTTTTTTATCGAAAAATGTACACATTTATCTTTAAGGAGGGTCTAGGGAGTGTTTATTAAAGCTTGATGAAGGTCTAGCGAGGAAAATAAAAAAATAAATTAATATATAAATAAATAAGCTAACAAATATCCACTGTCCCCTTAAATAAATCCCTTCTGTTAATGTGTCTGCCATTATCTTTGTCATACTCTATCTGTTGGCCTCATTCGGTTTATCTGTCATTCTGTCTGTCCACCATTGTGTCAGTCTGTCATTCTGTCTATTTGCCATATTGCCTGTTTCTTCTTCTGCCTTGTAAGTGTGTTACTTCATGTATTCATTACTTTCATTGATTTCATTAATTAGGCATATATATATATAAATTAATTGGTGGGTTGGTGAACAATAATAGGTATTTACCACTGTCTCTGTCATTTTGGCTGTGTCATTATATCTATCCGTTATCTTGCGTTTCTGTCAATATACCCATCCGACATATTATTTGTCTGTGTCACTCTGTCTATGAACAGTATATTATAAGGAGTGATTGGATTACATTAACCCATTCAGTACCGGTGACGTCCTTTTCTTAATATTGTGGCAACTATTAGACCATTTTATGCAGATTAGGAAGGACCTCTAGCAAAAATAAGGCTTAACTATCTCAACCAACCCTTGTAACTCCTGCAGATCCTTCCTAAGCTGCATAATATCGTCTAAATATAGCTAGAATAAAAGATAACACACGTCGCTGGTACTCAAAGGGTTAAACCTTTCCAGAACCTCTATAAGTATACAAAACAATTAACCCATTCTGTATTATGATCTTCTTTCACTATATTCTAGCTAATGTGAAACTATATTAAGGGGAGATATCCACTTGAGGGATTTTTTTCTTGACCCCTTTCTCCCTCATGTTTAGCCCCATTGCTTTTGTTATTATAAAACGTTTGCCCCATTAGTTTAGCGATTTTAAGAACTTTCACCCCATATTAAGACCTTTCGTGCAATTCAGGTGTCGATTTTATCCTGGCGAGCGATAGCGAGCCTGTAATTTAAGAGGAACCGGCCTTCGGCCGGGACATTTTTCTACCGAAAAATTTACAAATTTATCTTGAAAGGGACTCAAGGGGGTGTAATTTTAAGCTTGATGGAGGTCTAGGGAACAAACTAAATACCTCCCCTTAAGAACATTTCGAATATCTACTAGGAATCGAAAGGGAACTGCCTATCTTAATTTAACTTTTGACCCACTCAATTCCATCTCAAATTATTAAAATTCGTCGAATAATAGACAGCATACACAAAAAGAAAACAAACAAATGCGTTATGGGGTGTTTAAAAGGATATGAAATATCATCACATACTGGAAGAGTTAACAAAGAGAGAGAACATAGTATTTGCTAAAATGTTCAAATGTGTTTGGGGCTGTCGGAAATGTCAAGTTACTAGGATCACAGGAAGTGGGCGAAGTCGGAGAAACTTTAATTAAACTTGTATTGCGCTTGTGTCCCCTAAAGCAATATACCTGTACTGTAGTCACCAATGTTATATGCTGGAGATGCGTTAAGTCAGTCGTGCAATGAGAGTTAACCCGTCCAGTACCGGTGTCGTACTTTTAACTTTATTCTGGCTACTATTAGACGATGTTATTCAATACATAGGCTTCGAACTACCTCACATAACCCTTTTTTACTACCAGATCCTTCTTAAACTGCACAACATTCTGTAAGTATAGCTGGAATAATATTAAAAAAGACGTCGCCGGTACAGAAGGACACATACAAACTTATTGTATATATGAAATGCGTTTGTAATTGTATTGTTGAGGATTCTCAACGCAACATCGTAACCGTTTCTGCAATGAATAAAAAAAGATCGCCGTAATAGCTACAATGTTTAACCCGTTCAGTAACGGTGACGTCGTTTTCATTATATTCTGGTAACTATTAGACGATTGTACTCAGCTTAGGAAGGACGTCTACAGACTAAAAGGCTGCAGGCTATATCAATGATTCATTATAGCTATCATAAATCCTTTCTAAGCTTCATAAAACCATCTATATATATGTAACTGAAATATATTAACAACAATGGAATTTGAAATTTTAAAAGTGCATTTAGCCAAAATTACATATAAACATTTCCTATGTATTCATTGTACAATATTCTAGGCTGATGCTTTTGAGAGCAAGCTCTCCTAAGAAGACACCTTATGTTTTACACAATTTTGTTTATGTCACACCAATAAATGTCGTGCTTTCAACCTCCTTTAATTTAGAAGGGCCAATAGTTATTGCTTCTGAAGTATGGCAAAATATGGCAAAAAAGTATGGCAAAATACTAAAATACTACTAAATTAATCGTTCTGATGGTCGATGGTTCGATCCCCACTGAGAGACTAGATACATTTAGTGGCTCACGTGTATTTGTGATATATTCTCAATATATATATATATATATATATATATATATATATATATATATTCTTCTTCAATATTCAGAGAAAGCTTATTTGCTTGTTATCCAGTTATTTACTTCAATTACTTCATTGTTTGTGACATTAATGGGGGAATGACGGTTACGATAGCTAGTGTAAATCGTACTATCAGCAAAAAATATATATTTCTCTTGTTAAATGACGTTGGGGTTGTCTGACAGGTGATATTATTTATGACCTCAGAAACTGGGAGAAGTGGGTGAGGCTGAAAGTTGGAGAAGATTGGGGCTATAATTGGCTATCAAAAAGACCCGAGTGCCTGATTCACACGAAGGCTTTCTTTGTTAAAATTTATCAACAACTCTGGTGTGGTTGCTTTATATATTCATCTTTAATATAAATTACGTCTCCAAACTTAATCTACCTATAATTTTTATCAGAAATATCAACATTGAATATTCCTGAAATATTGCCAAAATGAACCTGTAAAGACCTTTCGCCCCATTTCTTTGTCAATATAAAGACCTTTCGTGCCATTTAAGTGTCGATTTTTTTCCTGGCGAGCGGGAGCGAGTCTGTAATTTTACCGAAAAATTTACCCATTTATCTTAAAAGGGGGTCTATGGGATGTTTGTATTGCTTAAGCTTGACTGAGGACTAGGTAGGAAACTAAAAACATAATAAAAAGATAAATAAATGAGGAAATAAATCCGCCCATCCCCCCTTAATTATCATATATCTGATCTTATCCCATAACTATACTCTCATCTTACACTATTTATGACCAACCTAAACTTACCTAACCAATTAGGAGTTAAGGGGAGACAGATCGTTTTTCTGGACCCCCTTCTTCCTAATGTCAAGCCCCATTAGTTTTCAAATATTAAGATGCTCGGCCCAATAGTTTAGCGATTTTAAGACCTTTCGCCCCATTTTGTACTTTTGTACTATTTAGGTGTCGATATTATTCCTGGCGAACGATAGTGAGCCTGTAATTTTGGAAGAATCAGCCTTCGGCCGGGATATTTTAAAATGTGCAAATTAATCTAGAAGGGAGATCTAATGGATTTATTTTTTATTTTTTTAAAGTTTGATGGAGGTCTAGGGAAGACACTAAAGTAAATATATTTATATATGAAATAATCGACCAAATAATAACCCCATCTCCCCTTAAAGCTAGTATATCTTACCTGATATTATGGCTAAACTACCACTTTACCTATCACACGACTAACCTAGTATATCTTACCTGATATTATGGCTAAACTACCACTTTACCTATCACATGTCTAACCCAGCATACCTTACCTGATATTATGGCTAAACTACCACTTTACCTATCACATTTCTAACCCAGTATACCTTACCTGATATTATGGGTAAACTACCACTTTACCTATCACATGTCTAACCCAGTATACCTTACCTGATATTATGGCTAACCTACCACTTTACCTATCACATGTCTAACCTAGTATACCTTACCTGATATTATGGCTAAACTACCACTTTACCTATCACATGTCTAACCCAGTATACCTTACCTGATATTATGGCTAAACTACCACTTTACCTATCACACGACTAACCTAGTATACCTTACCTGATATTATGGCTAAACTACCACTTTACCTATCACATGTCTAACCCAGTATACCTTACCTGATATTATGGCTAAACTACCACTTTACCTATCACATGTCTAACCTAGTATACCTTACCTGATATTATGGCTAAACTACCACTTTACCTATCACATGTCTAACCTAGTATACCTTACCTGATCTTACGGTCCACAAAGTACCTAATCTATCTGACCTAGAACTACTATTGTATACCTATGTATGTATGTATAATTATATTCAGGCATAATACCCCATAGCTGGGGGTGGCCGACTCGAGATAGAGCCCGAACAGAAACAACATTTAAAGTTCCAATTCTTAAAGTCCGGAACAATTTTCGCATTCCCTCACCACTTTCTCTGCCTCATCGAGTAGGTTAATTTTACAAGGGGAGGAGGATTCCTAGCCCCCTGCCCCCAGAAGGAAAAGTTAAACAGTAAAAGAGACAGACAGAAACTGCTAAGATTGGTTAGAGGATGCCAAACCTCACTCTGGATAGGACCAGCCCTCACTCTGTATACCTAACCTGATCAAATAACTACCCTAGATCCTCGTCCTCGGATTTAAAGATGTTCAGAATGCACAAGCCAGGGAAGATGATGGGATATGTCAGGAATAATCAATATGTCAGATAGTATATTGAGTTACACTTGAAATGTGAACAATATACGAACTGAAGGATGAGAGTACTATCGTACCAACAATTACAAACACAAAGAAAGCAAGAACAGCGAAATGATTGACAAAAGCATTACCAACCACAGTAATAGTATAGATTCGAAAGTAAGAATAAAAACAAAATTAAAATGAATATCTCCAATAGGCCTTGAGGAAAGTGTATGCAGAATCAACACAATTAAAACAAAAACAGCTGCAACAACAATAGCAATAGTATCAAATCCAAAATCAACATAATATAGATAAGCAAAAACACCAACACAAGAACAGCACAACATAAACAAAACACGAATGGATGCAACAAAAAATAAACCTATAACAACAAAAATAAAAACAACAACAAACAAACAAAACTACACCAATTGCCACGCCTCCAAAACATAAAAATCCGAAAAGTGACGGCGCTTAAGTATGTCACACCAATAAATGTCGTGCTTTCAACCTCCTTTAATTTAGAAGGGCCAATAGTTATTGCTTCTGAAGTATGGCAAAATACTATATATATATATACAGTATATGTATATATATATATATATATATATATATATATATATATATATATATATATATATATATATATATATACCGGTATATATATATTCTTCTTCAATATTCAGAGAAAGCTTATTTGCTTGTTATCCAGTTATTTACTTCAATTACTTCAATGTTTGTGACATTAATGGGGGAATGACGGTTACGATAGCTAGTGTAAATCGTACTATCAGCAAAAAATATATATTTCTCTTGTTAAATGACGTTGGGGTTGTCTGACAGGTGATATTATTTATGACCTCAGAAACTGGGAGAAGTGGGTGAGGCTGAAAGTTGGAGAAGATTGGGGCTATAATTGGCTATCAAAAAGACCCGAGTGCCTGATTCACACGAAGGCTTTCTTTGTTAAAATGTATCAACAACTCTGGTGTGGTTGCTTTATATATTCATCTTTAATATAAATTACGTCTCCAAACTTAATCTACCTATAATTTTTATCAGAAATATCAACATTGAATATTCCTGAAATATTGCCAAAATGAACCTATAAAGACCTTTCGCCCCATTTCTTTGTCAATATAAAGACCTTTCGTGCCATTTAAGTGTCGATTTTTTTCCTGGCGAGCGGGAGCGAGTCTGTAATTTTACCGAAAAATGTACACATTTATCTTAAAAGGGAGTCTATGGGATGTTTGTATTGCTTAAGCTTGACCGAGGACTAGGTAGGAAACTAAAAACATAATAAAAATATAAATAAATGAGGAAATAAATCCGCCCATCCCCCCTTAATTTTCATATATCTGATCTTATCCCATAACTATACTCTCATCTTACACTATTTATGACCAACCTAAACTTACCTAACCAATTAGGAGTTAAGGGGAGACAGATCGTTTTTCTGGACCCCCTTCTTCCTAATGTCAAGCCCCATTAGTTTTCAAATATTAAAATGCTCGGCCCAATAGTTTAGCGATTTTAAGACCTTTCGCCCCATTTTGTACTTTTGTACTATTTAGGTGTCGATATTATTCCTGGCGAACGATAGTGAGCCTGTAATTTTGGAAGAATCAGCCTTCGGGCGGGATATTTTTCTACCGAAAAATGTGCAAGTTAATCTAGAAGGGAGATCTAATGGATTTATTTTTAATTGTTTTAAAGTTTGATGGAGGTCTAGGGAAAACACTAAAGTAAATATATATATATATATGAAATAATCGACCAAATAATAACCCCTTCTCCCCTTAAAGCTAGTATATCTTACCTGATATTATGGCTAAACTACCACTTTACCTATCACACGACTAACCTAGTATATCTTACCTGATATTATGGCTAAACTACCACTTTACCTATCATATGTCTAACCTAGTATACCTTACCTGATATTATGGCTAAACTACCACTTTACCTATCACATGTCTAACCTAGTATACCTTACCTGATATTATGGCTAAACTACCACTTTACCTATCACATGTCTAACCCAGTATACTTTACCTGATATTATGGGTAAACTACCACTTTACCTATCACATGTCTAACCCAGTATACCTTACCTGATATTATGGCTAACCTACCACTTTACCTATCACATGTCTAGCCCAATATAATTATCTTACCTGATATTATGGCTAAACTACCACTTTACCTATCACATTTCTAACCCAGTATACCTTACCTGATATTATGGGTAAACTACCACTTTACCTATCACATGTCTAACCCAGTATACCTTACCTGATATTATGGCTCAACTACCACTTTACCTATCACATATCTAACCCAGTATACCTTACCTGATATTATGGCTAAACTACCACTTTACCTATCACATTTCTAACCTAGTATACCTTACCTGATATTATGGCTAAACTACCACTTTACCTATCACATTTCTAACCCAGTATACTTTACCTGATATTATGGGTAAACTACCACTTTACCTATCACATGTCTAACCCAGTATACCTTACCTGATATTATGGCTAACCTACCACTTTACCTATCACATGTCTAACCCAGTATACCTTACCTGATATTATGGCTCAACTACCACTTTACCTATCACATATCTAACCCAGTATACCTTACCTGATATTATGGCTAAACTACCACTTTACCTATCACATGTCTAACCCAGTATACCTTACCTGATATTATGGCTAAACTACCACTTTACCTATCACATGTCTAACCCAATATAATTATCTTACCTGATATTATGGCTAAACTACCACTTTACCTATCACATTTCTAACCCAGTATACCTTACCTGATATTATGGGTAAACTACCACTTTACCTATCACATGTCTAACCCAGTATACCTTATCTGATATTATGGCTAACCTACCACTTTACCTATCACATGTCTAACCCAGTATACCTTACCTGATATTATGGCTCAACTACCACTTTACCTATCACATATCTAACCCAGTATACCTTACCTGATATTATGGCTAAACTACCACTTTACCTATCACATTTGTAACCCAGTATACCTTACCTGATATTATGGCTAAACCACCACTTTACATATCACACAACTAACCTAGTATAATTATCTTACCTGATATTATGGCTAAACTACCACTTTACCTATCACATGTCTAACCCAGTATACCTTACCTGATAGTATGGCTAAACTACCACTTTACCTATCACATGTCTAACCCAGTATACCTTACCTGATATTATGGCTAAACTACCACTTTACCTATCACATGTGTAACCCAGTATAATTATCTTACCTGATATTATGGCTATACTACCACTTTACCTATCACATGTCTAACCCAGTATACCTTACCTGATATTATGGCTAAACTACCACTTTACATATCACACAACTAACCTAGTATAATTATCTTACCTGATATTATGGCTAAACTACCACTTTACCTATCACATGTCTAACCCAGTATACCTTACCTGATATTATGGCTAAACTACCACTTTACCTATCACATGTCTAACCTAGTATACCTTACCTGATATTATGGCTAAACTACCACTTTACCTATCACATGTCTAACCCAGTATACCTTACCTGATATTATGGCTAAACTACCACTTTACCTATCACACGACTAACCTAGTATACCTTACCTGATATTATGGCTAAACTACCACTTTACCTATTACATGTCTAACCCAGTATACCTTACCTGATATTATGGCTAAACTACCACTTTACCTATCACATGTCTAACCTAGTATACCTTACCTGATATTATGGCTAAACTACCACTTTACCTATCACATGTCTAACCTAGTATACCTTACCTGATATTATGGCTAAACTACCACTTTACCTATCACATGTCTAACCCAGTATACCTTACCTGATATTATGGCTAAACTACCACTTTACCTATCACACGACTAACCTAGTATACCTTACCTGATATTATGGCTAAACTACCACTTTACCTATTACATGTCTAACCCAGTATACCTTACCTGATATTATGGGTAAACTACCACTTTACCTATCACATGTCTAACCTAGTATACCTTACCTGATATTATGGCTAAACTACCACTTTACCTATCACATGTCTAACCTAGTATACCTTACCTGATATTATGGCTAAACTACCACTTTACCTATCACACGACTAACCTAGTATACCTTACCTGATATTATGGCTAAACTACCACTTTACCTATCACACGACTAACCTAGTATATCTTACCTGATATTATGGCTAAACTACCACTTTACCTATCACATGTCTAACCTAGTATACCTTACCTGATATTATGGCTAAACTACCACTTTACCTATCACATGTCTAACCTAGTATACCTTACCTGATCTTACGGTCCACAAAGTACCTAATCTATCTGACCTAGAACTACTATTGTATACCTATGTATGTATGTATAATTATATTCAGGCATAATACCCCATAGCTGGGGGTGGCCGACTCGAGATAGAGCCCGAACAGAAACAACATTTAAAGTTCCAATTCTTAAAGTCCGGAACAATTTTCGCATTCCCTCACCACTTTCTCTGCCTCATCGAGTAGGTTAATTTTACAAGGGGAGGAGGATTCCTAGCCCCCTGCCCCCAGAAGGAAAAGTTAAACAGTAAAAGAGACAGACAGAAACTGCTAAGATTGGTTAGAGGATGCCAAACCTCACTCTGGATAGGACCAGCCCTCACTCTGTATACCTAACCTGATCAAATAACTACCCTAGATCCTCGTCCTCGGATTTAAAGATGTTCAGAATGCACAAGCCAGGGAAGATGATGGGATATGTCAGGAATAATCAATATGTCAGATAGTATATTGAGTTACACTTGAAATGTGAACATATACGAACTGAAGGATGAGAGTACTATCGTACCAACAATTACAAACACAAAGAAAGCAAGAACAGCGAAATGATTGACAAAAGCATTACCAACCACAGTAATAGTATAGATTCGAAAGTAAGAATAAAAACAAAATTAAAATGAACATCTCCAATAGGCCTTGAGGAAAGTGTATGCAGAATCAACACAATTAAAACAAAAACAGCTGCAACAACAATAGCAATAGTATCAAATCCAAAATCAACATAATATAGATAAGCAAAAACACCAACACAAGAACAGCACAACATAAACAAAACACGAATGGATGCAACAAAAAATAAACCTATAACAACAAAAATAAAAACAACAACAAACAAACAAAACTACACCAATTGCCACGCCTCCAAAACATAAAAATCCGAAAAGTGACGGCGCTTAAGTATGTCACACCAATAAATGTCGTGCTTTCAACCTCCTTTAATTTAGAAGGGCCAATAGTTATTGCTTCTGAAGTATGGCAAAATACTATATATATATATACAGTATAGTATATATATATATATATATATATATATATATATATATATATACCGGTATATATATATATTCTTCTTCAATATTCAGAGAAAGCTTATTGCTTGTTATCCAGTTATTTACTTCAATTACTTCATTGTTTGTGACATTAATGGGGGTATGACGGTTACGATAGCTAGTGTAAATCGTACTATCAGCAAAAAATATATATTTCTGTTGTTAAATGACGTTGGGGTTGTCTGACAGGTGATATTATTTATGACCTCAGAAACTGGGAGAAGTGGGTGAGGCTGAAAGTTGGAGAAGATTGGGGCTATAATTGGCTATCAAAAAGACCCGAGTGCCTGATTCACACGAAGGCTTTCTTTGTTAAAATTTATCAACAACTCTGGTGTGGTTGCTTTATATATTCATCTTTAATATAAATTACGTCTCCAAACTTAATCTACCTATAATTTTTATCAGAAATATCAACATTGAATATTCCTAAAATATTGCCAAAATGAACCTGTAAAGACCTTTCGCCCCATTTCTTTGTCAATATAAAGACCTTTCGTGCCATTTAAGTGTCGATTTTTTTCCTGGCGAGCGGGAGCGAGTCTGTAATTTTACCGAAAAATTTACACATTTATCTTAAAAGGGGGTCTATGGGATGTTTGTATTGCTTAAGCTTGACTGAGGACTAGGTAGGAAACTAAAAACATAATAAAAAGATAAATAAATGAGGAAATAAATCCGCCCACCCCCCCTCAATTTTCATATATATATATATCTGATCTTATCCCATAACTATACTCTTATCTTACACTATTTATGACCAACCTAAACTTACCTAACCAATTAGGAGTTAAGGGGAGACAGATCGTTTTTCTGGACCCCCTTCTTCCTAATGTCAAGCCCCATTAGTTTTCAAATATTAAGATGCTCGGCCCAATAGTTTAGCGATTTTAAGACCTTTCGCCCCATTTTGTACTTTTGTACTATTTAGGTGTCGATATTATTCCTGGCGAACGATAGTGAGCCTGTAATTTTGGAAGAATCAGCCTTCGGCCGGGATATTTTTCTACCGAAAAATGTGCAAATTAATCTAGAAGGGAGATCTAATAGATTTTTTTTTTTTTTTTAAGTTTGATGGAGGTCTAGGGAAGAAACTAAAGTAAATATATATATATATATATGAAATAATCGACCAAATAATAACCCCATCTCCCCTTAAAGCTAGTATATCTTACCTGATATTATGGCTAAACTACCACTTTACCTATCACATGTCTAACCCAGTATACCTTACCTGATATTATGGCTAAACTACCACTTTACCTATCACATGTCTAACCCAGTATAATTATCTTACCTGATATTATGGCTAAACTACCACTTTACCTATCACACGACTAACCTAGTATACCTTACCTGATATTATGGCTAAACTACCACTTTACCTATCACATGTCTAACCCAGTATACCTTACCTGATATTATGGCTAAACTACCACTTTACCTATCACATGTCTAACCCAGTATACCTTACCTGATATTATGGCTAAACTACCACTTTACCTATCACATGTCTAACCTAGTATACCTTACCTGATCTTACGGTCTACAAAGTACCTAATCTATCAGAGGTCAGAACTACTATTGTATACCTATGTATGTATGTATAATTATATTCAGGCATAAAACCCCATAGCTGGGGGTGGCCGACTCGAGATAGAGCCCGAACAGAAACAACATTTAAAGTTCCAATTCTTAAAGTCCGGAACAATTTTCGCATTCCATCACCACTTTCTCTGCCTCATCGAGTAGGTTAATTTTACAAGGGGAGGAGGATTCCTAGCCCCCTGCCCCCAGAAGGAAAAGTTAAACAGTAAAAGAGACAGACAGAAACTGCTAAGATTGGTTAGAGGATGCCAAACCTCACTCTGGATAGGACCAGCCCTCACTCTGTATACCTAACCTGATCAAATAACTACCCTAGATCCTCGTCCTCGGATTTAAAGATGTTCAGAATGCACAAGCCAGGGAAGATGATGGGATATGTCAGGAATAATCAATATGTCAGATAGTATATTGAGTTACACGTGAAATGTGAACAATATACGAACTGAAAGATGAGAGTGCTATCGTACCAACAATTACAAACACAAAGAAAGCAAGAACAGCGAAATGATTGACAAAAGCATTACCAACCACAGTAATAGTATAGATTCGAAAGTAAGAATAAAAACAAAATTAAAATGAACATCTCCAATAGGCCTTGAGGAAAGTGTATGCAGAATCAACACAATTAAAACAAAAACAGCTGCAACAACAATAGCAATAGTATCAAATCCAAAATCAACATAATATAGATAAGCAAAAACACCAACACAAGAACAGCACAACATAAACAAAACACGAATGGATGCAACAAGAAATATTCCTTTAACAACAACAACAAACAAACAAAACTACACCAATTGCCACGCCTCCAAAACATAAAAATCCGAAAAGTGACGGCGCTTAAGTAAAATGGCAAGCGCGAAACTTTCCGAGAGACAGTCCCGCGTCTCGGCTCGACATCTTCGCTTTCCGAGAGCATAAACCTGGGAACAAATGTCACGCAGGTGTCGAGGGAAGTTGCTTGTTGTGACGGGAGACGAGAGTTGGAGGTGTATGTGTTTATATATTATTTGGTACGGATGACGTCTATATTCTTAGTTCATTCTGGCTAACATTAACATTTGCATATATATATAATTATATATACATATATAATTATATATACATATATATATATATATATACCCTATATATATATACCGGTATATATATATATATATATATATATATATATATATACTACACTATATACACTGTATATAATTATGTGTGTCTGAATACTGTTATAAAAACAAATTAGCATGTGTAGGTATTACAGATAGTTGAATTGCAAGCTTAATGAACAACGAGACCAAGAGTGAGAGCAGTGGAAATGAATTACTTAAGGAGTGCGTGCGGAGTTACATGGAGGGATAGACAGACTAATGAGGAAGTAAGAAGGAGGTGTGGTGTGGAGGTAGATGTGCTGGAAAGTGTGAAAAGGAACAACTTGAGATGGTTCGGCCATATGGAACGTATGGAAAGCGAGAGAATGACTAAGAGGGTGTACGAGAGCGAGGTGGAGGGACAGAGGGGGAGAGGTAGACCGAATATGAGGTGGAAGGATGGAGTGAGGAACTACATGAACGAAGGCGGTGCTGGTTGGGGGGAGGGGCGTCGACTGACTGGGGACAGAGGTGCATGGGGGCGGTTCGTTCGTGGCCACCCCTTCGGGGATCACGGCGTCAGGCAATAGATAGATAGATAGAATGAACAACGAAAAGTCGTACATATTCAAAGCGCAAATACCAACCTAATATGCAATTACCAATAAATTATGATCCTAATTACTAACGTTAATTATTGCATTAAGTTCAATTAATTTATCTCGTTAATTATGGACGCAATTATCCAATACGCAGAGTTGTAATGAAAGCATAGGTTTATGTATGATAGGAAAGTTATTAGGTTGATCAGCATGCATACCTTATACTTGTTTTGTTTTCAATTACAGCATGCTAACGAACAAACTATAATCATCATGCACCCATTTACCTCTGTGAAGCTTTTAACCCCTTCTGTACTGGCGACGTATTTTTAATTATATTCTAGCTATATTTAGAGGATTGATTAAAGTTTAAGAAGGATCTGTGGTCGTAAAAATTATTAAGTGAGATAGTTCGAAGCCTGTTAATTGCTGAAGGCCCTTTTGAAACTGAATACAATCGCTTAATAGTAGCTGGAATACAATTAAAAGGAAGTCACCGGTACATAAGAGGTTAAAGTTATATGGTGAAACATTTTGGAGTTCTACAGTATATAGCAGTATTATTATGCTTGGGTTCATTTATATGTAGAATATCTCACAAATACGCGTGAGATACATTTTTTTTTTTTTTTTTTTTTAAGAGACAATGAACGGAGGAAGGAAAAACACAGATAAAACAAAAAGGTCCATGTGCCTAAAGGCATCCTCCATTCATAAAATGTTTGTAACAACTGGATTTAAACATTTGTTGATTGTAAGTTTGTGGAAAGCAATTCGAGGGAAGTGAATTCCAAAGAGTAGTAGCTCTGGGGATAAATGAATTCTGATAAGCAGAAGTTCTGCATTGTGGAGGAGAAAGTGTAAATTCATGGGCGCTCTCAGCTGCCCTAGTTCTACGGGGAAAGATGTGGAGAGGCGGCACAATTGAAGCAAGTTCCTCGGAACAATTGCTGTGAAAATATCTGTAGAATAACTAAATAACTAAAGAATGGAATGTCATTCTGATTGACTGCAGTTCGGGTCCTGGCTGAGGCATAAACATTATCCATGTAACTCATGCGTATTTTTGAGATGTTCTACACATATATAATACCTCTACTCAATTAATAGTCGAATTTTGTGGCGAAATTATGAAAACGTAGCATTAAGATGATGCATAATGGTTTCAGGTTGTTTCATTAGTTGTTCAAATTATAATACGTTCGGTCCATTAGTTTGGCGAGTTCTTTGTCAATATTAATACTTTTTGTGTCATTTAGGTGTCGATTTTTTCCTGGCGAGTGATAGCGAGCCTGTAATTATTATGTTCCTTCCAACAACCAACCATACTCCTAAAATCGATTAATGAAATTTACAAACACATGTGGCAGTCCGTGGATTCGAACCCAGGATACTCACACCGAAAATCAACACCTTATACATCGCACCACGAAGACAGTTAAAGGTTGGTGGACACTGCCTACGATTTATTATGCAACTTCGAATCCTGCATATCAATCTAAGCATGTACACACATCCCAACTGCAACTCACGTAGGCTATGCATATGTGAATGGAAAGAGCAATTAATGGGGCCTTAACCACTTAGGGAAGTCCTCTCGATAAATTACTCCTGAACCAATATCAATTATTATGTTCCTTCCAACAACCAACCATACTCCTAAAATCGATTAATGAAATTTACAAACACATGTGGCAGTCCGTGGATTCGAACCCAGGATACTCACACCGAAAATCAACACCTTATACATCGCACCACGAAGACAGTTAAAGGTTGGTGGACACTGCCTACGATTTATTATGCAACTTCAAATCCTGCATATCAATCTAAGCATGTACACACATCCCAACTGCAACTCACGTAGGCTATGCATATGTGAATGGAAAGAGCAATTAATGGGGCCTTAACCACTTAGGGAAGTCCTCTCGATAAATTACTCCTGAACCAATATCAATTATTATGTTCCTTCCAACAACCAACCATACTCCTAAAATCGATTAATGAAATTTACAAACACATGTGGCAGTCCGTGGATTCGAACCCAGGATACTCACACCGAAAATCAACACCTTATACATCGCACCACGAAGACAGTTAAAGGTTGGTGGACACTGCCTACGATTTATTATGCAACTTCGAATCCTGCATATCAATCTAAGCATGTACACACATCCCAACTGCAACTCACGTAGGCTATGCATATGTGAATGGAAAGAGCAATTAATGGGGCCTTAACCACTTAGGGAAGTCCTCTCGATAAATTACTCCTGAACCAATATCAATTATTATGTTCCTTCCAACAACCAACCATACTCCTAAAATCGATTAATGAAATTTACAAACACATGTGGCAGTCCGTGGATTCGAACCCAGGATACTCACACCGAAAATCAACACCTTATACATCGCACCACGAAGACAGTTAAAGGTTGGTGGAAGGTTAAGAGGAACTGGACTTCGGCCGGGACATTTTTATTTTGAAAAATTTAAAATTTATCTTCGGTGGGTGTTTTTTTAAGCCTGATGGAGGTCTAGGGATGAAACTAAAAAAAAAAAAAAAAAAAAAAGAGAGATACAAAAATGAGCAAATAAATACGCCCATCTCCTCATAAGATATACTGTTCACACCTTCGCAGTAGCTCTAAGTGAACAATACTACTGCTATATAAGCTGGGTCTTCGCAAGGCAAATCTTGACAACAAACGTTTCGCGAGTAGAGATAAAGCGGGTGTAACACGAGCGATTTCTCCGTCAATTTTTACGGGCAATTGTTGTCTGGCAGCTTCAAAATTCAAGTTTCATAAGAATTATACTAGCCAACACAATCTACCTTAGAGCTAGTTTCCGATTCCAATGCGAAAAAGCCTCAAAACAGTAAGAGAAAAAAAATGCTCATCGAAAATTGACGAAAAAATGTGCTCGTGTGACACCACCTTAACCCAAGATGGCTCCAGAGCTATCTTGACTTTTTGATGATGTAAGCAAACTTCACATTGATATCTCGTCAGAAATATCAATGCGAAGTTTGCTTGCATCCCATATAATCAAGTGAACAAATTAGCTGTAGGCTATATTATGTTCAAACAAACTTATTTTTCTATTTTATATTTTTGTTTCATTAAAATAACTGTGCATATATATTTAAGCAACTGAAATTCTAGATCCATTTATTGAACATTTTAATCAAACGAATCTGAACTTTTAAAGCCCATAACTAGACTTTCTTTTCAATGTTCAAAACTTTTTCAACTGATCGACACAACTTTGTATCTGGAGCTGTGTACAGTATTGACGCAACTCATTCAGTTCCATAATCTACTATTCAGTGACACAGCCTTTTTATATGCTTATCATAATTCGGCATTATGTATTCAAATATATTACTCACATCTAACAATTACATAGTATCATTTTATGAAGTAGCCTGCAAAAGCAATAATTACATTTCAAGTCAAGTAACTGAACTCTCTAATCGATCAAAATTACTGTACATGCAATCATATAATTTTACTCTTCAATTTGGGTGGTCTTGGTTCGTGGAGGCTGCTGCCAGGAATTGAGTGTCTCTCATGTCCAGATGGTCTTTGACTTTGAGGATTTTGGTTTCTTGATGTAGGTGACCACCCACTAAACTACATGGCAACACACCCACAGACACCAAGAAATATCAAAACAACACCCAGCACACGGTATCACACACAATTATTGTCCTCTCTCCCTCCCTGCCCACCCGGAACCAACATCCAGAAGCACATCCATACTCATATCTCTCACCGATCCATCCACTCACTCACAGACAACACGCAGCTGCATGCACGACCTCCCGAAATCCATCCTTCCGAATCCTCCCTTCCTCGCGAGGACAGAGTCCACCTGGCCAGGCTGAGATGCGGACACCATCCAGCTCTCCTGAGCTATCAGAAGAGACTGGATGACTCCGTTGTCGACGCCTGCCCGGGATGTAACACAGCACCCCATACCATTAAACACATCATAGAAGACTGCATTTCACACAACCACTTACGCCAACAACACAATCTACACTCAATGAGAGCTCTGTGGGAAAGCCCGATCGTGGCCATGGCCTTTCTCAGGGACTCGGGGCTGTTCGGCCAGGCAGCTTAGGGAACAACAACAACAACAACAACAACAACTCTTCAATTTAAAATTTTAAATTAATTGGTCTTCCTATCAGTCAAGTGAAAATGGTTAATATATACAGGTATACTGCATGTATATACATACACAGAGTATGAGTATTCTATTAAATATATTATATAATGTTTTGGTAATTACATTTTCTAATAAATTAACACGACATATATTCAGTTACTAAGTGGCCATATCTTGCTATTTAATAAAAGGTATTTTGCATTTCCATATTTAGGTATGTTTGTGGTGTGACTGCGCAGCATTTCTTTCTCCACAAATACATTTCTTTATCAACAAACTAACCAAATTAATGTAATATCACAACTTTGCTAACCGATCGAAGTAACCTTGTATAGACGAAATCAGTCCTTTACATAAGAAAGCAAACAACAGCAGATCTACTGATTCTCGCTAAGATGGTTGTTGAATGCTAGGGATTGGGCAAGGGACTAAGGAAAGGAGGATAGCCACATATGTCTGTTGTATGTCCTCGAATCAATATAGTTGTGGAGAAACCATCTTGAACTCGTGCAAACACGCAGATAATAGGCGAGATATTTATGTTTAAATACGTGGGTGTACTGCAATCTATGATCAAATTAGGCGATAATATTCACTATATTTCTCGCATAAGGCAACATTTTCAAAGTTTAAATAATATCTACAGTATATTATCCTGTTTTATTAACACCTTATTAGCGGCCTAGGCGGTTTATTTATATGTACCGCCCAGCGGGGTGTTTTTAGCCAAAATAGGGCTGTTTACGTGATAATTTTCATGCCTAAATAAGACCCAGAACGTAAAACAAGTATCTATCCCTGAAAGGTCATAAACAGAGCTTTCGAATGACACCATAACGATCCTTTTATGATGGCTAGTTTTCTTGCAACAACCGTGCAACGCGAGTGCAAAAAGCATGTAATTAGGCACTTTCCCCATACAATTCCGTATATAGCGAGTGAGAGAGGGAGGGAGGAGGTGGGATTCGTGTCAGTAGGTTCGCCGCGGTGGTCTGGAGCAGTCATACGCTCGCTACTCTCCTGCCACCACTTGTCTCTCTCTCTCAGCAACATTACGTGCTGAAATTGCCACACGACCTATGTCGAGCACCGCCACGTAGTCCAGCTTTATTTAACTCGACTTATGTTGCGCACCCACAGGTAAGGGTTAATGATGTAGATAAATATGGCATCATAAGAGTATTTTATTAAACTCTCAGCAACTCTACTATGCGAAACAAATGTAATGGCGAACAAAGAAGCCCTTTGTTGCGACATTAGAAAAAGTATCAACAGTTGGGGCTGGAGGCTAAGAATCCTCCTCCCCTTGTAGACTTCACCTACTAGATGAGACAGAGAAAGGGGCGAGGGAAGGCGAAAGTGTTTCTGTTCGGTCTCTGTCTCAAGTCGGCCACCCCCAGCTATGAGGTATGTACTTGAATATGTACTGTACATACAGTACATACAATACATACATCAACAGTTCAAGACAGACAATCTAATTTGATAAATACATTTTTACATAGCCTACTTCCAGTTTGAAAACTCCCTATTCAGATGATACAAATTTCCACTCATTAGCCATAACTTCGACTGATTGATGCAACATTCTATCCAACTTGCCTATTTACCTGTACTAAGCAAAATGGTAACATTCAAATGTTTCTATTATATACATGTTATTTTGAACATAAGAACTTATTCAAGTTCAATGTTCGAGTGCTCCAATTATTCCAAGTGAGTAATGTTATGCCATGGACTTAAAGTTATCCCTCAAAGAAAACGCTCAATGCCCAAAAGAAAATGGAATTAGAATATTCTCCCTTGTCATCCAGGAGGGGAATCTAGGAGACACCAGAGTACTCAATTACCATGGCGCGGTTCACTACATAAAACAGCCAATAAGCCGCTCATTTCCAGAGTTACAACATGACCCTTGCTACTGAGTATCGTAGGCACCATCTCCCGCGACCTATGGTGGGATCTTGTTTCTAACTATACCAGACAACTTGTCTGTCTTATGATAGTTGAATAACCTAAGACCCTGACAAATGTATGCTCGATCCCTGTGTGTGCCATTTTATCAAATAATGCAATTTTACTTAATAACATTCATTGAGCAACTTTTTTTCCAACTAATGCAGCTTATCACAAAATTCAATGGACAGCCCATACACTTTCATTTCTATTCAATTACTTATAATATTATGAACTTTCATTTCAACTAATTTAACAATATACTAAATTTCAATTGATTTCGAATAATTTGTCAATACTTTGCCAGCTTTCTATCCAACTGATAATTTATTTATCAAAGTAATTAGTTGGGACACCACTATTCAACTGTAAGAACACTGACTATTTTGTTTGTATCATAAGAAGCTTTACTGAATTTACCTAACGACAGAGTTTTGTATACATGCTGATAACTGGGCCAAACATCTGCCAACTACTGAGCTATTGAACTACACAGCTACTGAACCTCATATGTACAGACTTTTGCATGCCAATGACTGTGCTTTCTACTCAATTGCCACGACTCAAATTTCTATCCAACGTGCCATTCTTCCCACAGCAAGCAAAAGAGGGGACACTTTGGAAATTTGTTTGAGACACTTACATTTAACGGCTGTATTTGTTATTATATCATCACTGCTTTCTACTAATATACACAACTCTTGAAATGTATCTACCAATAACTATGCTTGCTCCTCAATGGCCGAAATAACTCTGCCAACTGATCGACTCTACTTTCCATCCAACTTGCCATTCCTCCCACAGCAAGCACAAGCACTCGGGAAGTTTAGTTGGAATGGGGGGGTGGTCGGAGGGGGTCATGTGGATAGGTGGTGAGGCAGCGATCGTGACTCACAAGGCTAACACACACACACGAACGCATGCACGCGCACACACACGCAGAGAGAGAGAGAGAGAGAGAGAGAGAGAGAGAGAGAGAGAGAGAGAGAGAGAGAGAGAGAGAGAGAGAGAGAGAGAGAGAGAGAGAGAGAGAGAGAGAGAGAGAGAGAGAGAGAGGTCGAGAGAGAGAGAGAGAGAGAGAGAGAGAGAGAGAGAGAGAGAGAGAGAGAGAGAGAGAGAGAGAGAGAGAGAGAGAGAGAGAGAGAGAGAGAACGGTCGCAATTCTGAGAAAGTAGTATCGCCTATATAAATTACCCAAAGCAAACTGTACCCATCTGTTATTTTAGGTAATACACTGAGAGAGACCTTATAGTTCTGGGAAGGTGGTCTCTCCCTAAACAAACAATACATAAAACAACATAGCATGGAGAGAGAGAGAGAGAGAGAGAGAGAGCGAGAAAGAGAGAGAGAGAGAGAGAATACACAGACTGCATAGACTTTGCGGCCCCTATTAGGCAGTAGGGCTTACTTCTAACAGCATTTATGGAAGGGAAGGCCAGCAACTCATAATGCTCTCTCCCCACCCACCACTCCCTCTAACCAAGGGTCGGCGTGAAACACAGCTGGAAAAAAAGGCCCCCAGTAAAACGTTAAAAAAGAAAAAGAAAACAAAAATCCTTTCTTTCTCAGTCTTCCCCATCCTCATCTGCCTTTCCTTCTCTGTCTTCCCCATCCTCATCTACCTTCCCTTCTATGTCTTCCCCATCCTCCTCTGCCTTTCCCTGTCATCACTCCCCGTTCTCGCTTTCCCTCCCCGTCCTCGCCTTCCCTTCCCGTCCTCACCTTCCCTCCCCGTTCTCGCCTTCCCTCCCCGTCCTTGTATTCCCTCCCCGTCCTCATCCTACCCCCCCCCCACCCCGTCCTCGTCCTACCCCCCCCCCACCCCGTCCTCGTCCCCCCCCCCCCCCCCCCCCACACTCCAGTGCTCATCTTCCCTCCCCGTCCTCGCCACCCTTCCCCTGCCTACCTCCCCCCAGCCCGGCCGTCTTATCGACAAAGCCACACGTCACAGCGACTTAAGGCCCTATCTTCAACGCTTAAAGGGGAAGAGAGTTATTCCCCGGCCTGGCACACGGTTTAGCACTGTCGATACCCTGGCGTCTCTTTTATTGTATTTTACTAGCATTCGACGATTTTATGAAGCTTAGAAAAGAAAGTATTCATAAGCTGAATGAAATCGTTTAATGCTAGGCTAATGAAAAGTTTTAAAATATCAATGATATTATTTTCCAAGGATAATGTAGCGCAACTTGCGTAAATTTGACCGTACGACTGTAGATAAACTAACATGCATAAATGATATAATCAGTTTATATGTTATATACTTATGTAATAAGTTAATTGCAATTTATTCTTGTATACATTTCGTTAGTCTGTTACATAATAATTTTGCAATGCTTAGGTTTAATAGGATATACATTACATAACTCAAGTGAAAACTTGGAATATAGAAAAAAAAAAAAAAAAAAAAAAAAAAAAAAAAAAATTAGGTTTAATACAGTTTTGGCATGATTTCTGATGTTTCTAAAGTAATTAAAGGCTTCATGTGTTTTTGATCTTGTGTATGCATTGTAGGCTATTGCTTTTTGTCCAGTTACTCTAGCACAATTATGGTCAAACCATTTAGGTGAATTAGATCTTTTACTGTACTTTTGATGAGGAAAAGTTTCCATTCCAATTTTTACAAAATCTTGTATGTGGCTCAAGGTGGAGTGTGCATCATTAGAAAAGAAAGAGGTCCAGGGAATATCAATAAAGAAACCTTGAAGACCCTCCCAGTCTGCCCTATCGTAATGCCATTTAGTCACCAAAACAGGTTCAGAGTGGGAAGGTGTGGTAGGTGATAGACAGGTGGCCTGTATCAGACAGTGATCAGAAGATCCAAACGGGGACCTCACTGTAACATCATAATGTTCTGAATTGGTTGTTAAAAATAACTCCAGTAGGTGGGAATTATGATTAGGATTATCTGGTACACGGGTGGGTTGGTTGACTAGTTGAGTGAGATTAAATGAGTCTGCAAATATCTCACATTCAAGACCAGCATCATCAGTCCTGGCTGAATGAGTGAGCCATTCAACATTATGGACATTAAAATCACCCAACACAGTGATTTCAGAAGAAGCATTTAAGTTGAGGACACTGAGTTGTGAGGACAGAGAATCAAAAAGACTTTGCTCTGGAGGAGTATTTGGGGAACGGTAGATGCAACATATGTATTTAAATTTACCAGCAGAAATTAATTTGTATATAGAATAATCAAAATAGGGACAATTGAAACTAGTAACCTCCTTCAGGGCAATTTCAGATTTTGCGAAGCAACATACACCTCCTTTAGGTCTGAAATTTTGGAGCAGTTGATAACTTGGAAAATTAAATCTAGACGTGTCAGATGTGGATGTTACTTGAGTCTCTGTCAAAAAAAGGAGAGTAGGGGATTCTGCTTGAAGAAATTGGTGTACAGAATTGATGTTAGAGTGAAGTCCCCTTATAATACTAAAGAAAAAGCTGCACCGACGAGCAGCTTTGGGACGTTGCAATGCTCTTGACACAGTCGCATGATGAAGACCGGGAGGGCCCTGTGTCAATGACCCAACCCTGCCGGGGGTGGATATCCGAGGGACCACCAGGTTTGCTCTTAACAATTGTACTGCCATATTTATTAGGTAAGTGTATGGTGTTACATGTATGATATGTAGTGGGAAGAGTAGTGTTTTATGGATAGAGGATAGCGATGTAGGGCAATGTCGTGAAGTTGGATGTGTGTTATATAAAGAGGGTTTTCCTGATACCCCTGATGTGTGAGGCAGAAAGATATGTATCCAGCTACCAAGGCCTGGGAGAGAAAATGGAATTCAGGCTATTCCCTGAGTCTCCCGAAACCTTGGCGGTAGTACTTCCCTGGGCGGGGCTGCCTACCCCTACTACCTACCTACCTACTTTTGAAATAGCCGTTATATTGAACTATGTAATGGCATATATTAGTTGAAGCTTGATCATATTTAATATAATATAAGAGTTAAGTTGTATTGTGTTAATTCATCTGTGAGATAGGAATCACGAGTGTACGACACTCCGGAATAGAGTTAAATTTAAGTAATTGCCTAGGGTACATATTTACATGTTTTGAGATATATGATATATATGGATAGGTTGTAAACATAGGAACGTCTAGATTAAATTGATTAAAGCCTTGGTCCTACGATTGGACATATTGAGGCGTAGTAAAGTTTGCAAATGCTTTTGAAAATAGTGACGTGCCTATGGATCGAAGTCGGAGTGAATCAATGCCTGAATAACGGGTATCCAAATAGGTGGTAACTAACGGGAATTTAAGAGTTCCAATGTACAATCTATATTGGGTCGACGGTATTATTAAATTTATGGATTGAACTCATTCCGGCCCGAACAGAGAATCGATTGCTATGATGATACATGCTACCGGGGAGTTTTGTTAAATAATGGATACGAACTTCTGAAAAGCTGTCGAATTATTCCCACCTTAGTAGAATACTTAGATTTGGAAAAATAAGTACTACAATTATTATTATTATCATTATTATTATAATGCATGGGGGCGGTTCGTTCGTGGCCACCCCTTCGGGGATCACGGCGTCAGGCAATAGATAGATAGATAGATTATTATTATTATTATTATTTTATTTTTTTGCAGGGGGGGGGGGGGGATCCAATATGGCCTATGTCAGTACCGAGAGTCTCCAAGTTCCGACACAGCTTCCTATCCATTTATAATCATATATGTCAATAGTCTCACTAGATGGAGGCGCTGTATATTATTGTTCCCAGGTCCAACTAACCTTCTTCATATTTTTCCTCTCCCTGTGGTTTTACTGTTATTGGTATACCTTTATTTAATATACCGTGCTTCAACTCTGCTGTTCTATTTTTATCTTTGACTTTTTTTTGTTCTCTATTAATCTCAGTTCTAGTCTTTTGCTTTCCATTTCCAGTTTTGTCTCTCTATCGCTAACTCTCTAACTCTTTTCTCTCTCCCTCTCTCTCTCTCTCTATATATATATATATAGATCCATACCAATCACTATGTCTCTCTCTCTCTCTCTCTCTGTATATATACCTTTATATATACCGGTATATATATATATATATATATATATATATATATATATATATATATATATATATATATATATATATATATATATATATCATCAAAATATTTCTCACTTTGGTTTGAATATATTTTATCTTATTTATCTCGCTCTTACATTCCATCTTCATATATCTCCCACTCATCTTAGTTCATAAAAGAAGTCAGTCATCAGGAAGAAGTACCAAGTATATCAATGTCAACAACTGCCACAGTCATTTAACAATAGAGTTTGATTCCTTCATAAGATATTGGCATAATATGGACACATTTCAGTGGAGAGAACAAGCTTTCTTGAATTATCTTATTAAATTTATATAATCCACTAAAATATAACATATTCAGAAACTTTGAAAACAAAAACTCAATTTGATTATGGTAATATAGCCAAAAGGTTCATGATGGAGATGTTGAAGCAAGAACCATTGGTAAAGTTGGAGAGTGAAGAGATAAATCAATATGAAGAGGAAATGTTGGACTATAAAAACATTGAGGAAAATATTAAATATGAAGACTTGGAGTATGGCGATATTGAGGATATTGCAACATGTGGACCATTAGAAAATACAGAAATAAGTGCCAACATTAAGATTCCTTAATGTGAAGTAGAAATGCTGGAAATTAATGCTAATGCAAATAGTGTTTGCAATACTGATAAAGAAGCTGGTGACTCCTTGACCCCAACACCAAAAGTCCTTAAGCATAATTGTAAGGTGTGTGGTAAAATGTTTGTCTGTAATGATTGCATGGCATGGCACTCAGTAGTTCATTCAGCAGTGAAGGTATTTAAGCGTCAGGGGTGTGGTAAGCCATTTGGTTCTGGTCTTGGCCTCAACAAACATATATTGCTCCATCATCCACCAACAGTAAAGGCATTCAAGTGTGATCAGTGTGTTAAATTGTTCTCACAGAAGGGCAGTCTCAGCAAACATTTATTAGCTCATTCAGTTGAGAAAAACTTCAAGTGTGATCAGTGTAGTAAATGTTTCTCACAGAAGGGCAATCTCACCACACATTTATTAGCTCATGCAGGTGAGAAATATTCATGTGTGATCAGTGTGGTAAATGTTTCTCACAGATGAGCAAACTCACCAAACATATATTAGCTCATTCAGTAGAGAAAAACTTCATGTGTGATCATTGTGGTTAATGTTTCTCACAGAAGGGCAATCTCACCACACATTTAGTAGCTCATTCAGGTGAGAAAAACTTCAGGTATGATAAGTGTGATAAATGTTTCTCACGGAAGGACAATCTCACCACACATTTATTAATTCATTCAAAGGAGAAAAACTTCAAGTAGGATCAGTGTGGTAAATGTTTCAAACACTAGGGAAATCTCACCAAACATTTATTAGTTCATTCAGGTGAGAAAAACATCATGTTTGATCAGTGTGGTAAATGTTCTCACAGAAAGGGCAATCTCACCAAACATTTATTAGTTCATTCAGGTGAGAAAAACTTCAAGTGTGATCAGTGTGGTAAATGTTTCTCACAGAAGGGTAATCTCACCACACAGTTATTAGCTCATGCAGGTGAGAAAAACTTCATGTGTGATCATTGTGGCAAATGTTTCTCAGAGAAGGGCAATCTCACCACAAATTTATTAGCTCATTCAGGTGAGAACAACTTCAAGTGTGATCAGTGTGGTAAATGTTTCTCAAAGAGGGACAATCTCACCACATATTTATTAAATCATTCAGAAGAGAAAAACTTCAAGTGTGATCAGTGTGGTAAATGTTTCTCACAGAAGGGCAATCTCACCACACCTTTTTTGCTCATTCAGGTGAGAAAAACTTCATGTGTGATCAGTGTGGTAAATGTTTCTCACAGAAGAGCAATCTCACCAAACATTTATAAGCTCATTCAGTAAAGAAAAACTTCAAGTGTGATCAGTGTGGTAAATGTTTCTCACAGAAGGGCCATCGAACTACACATTTATTAGCTCAATCAGGAGAGAAAAACGTCATGTGTGATCAGTGTGTTACATTTTCTCACAGAAGGGCAGTCTCACTAAACATTTATTAGCTCATTCATGTGAGAAAAAACTTCATGTGTGATGAGTGTGGTAAATGTTTCTCACAGAAGAGCAATCTCACCAAACATTTATTAGCTCATTCAGTTGAGAAACACCTCATGTGTGATCAGCGTGGTAAATGTTTCTCACAGAAGAGCAATCTCACCACCCATTTATTAGCTCATTCTGTAGAGAAAAGCTTCAAGTGTGATCATTGTCGTAAATGTTTCTCACAGAAGGGCAATCTCACCACACATTTATTAGCTCATTCAGGTGAGAAAAACTTCAAGTGTGATCAGTGTGGTAAATGTTTCTCACAGAGGCACAATCTCACCACATTTATTAATTTATTCAAGAGAAAAACTTCAAGTGTGATCAGTGTGGTAAAAATTTCTAACAGAGGGGCAACCTCACCATACATTTAGTAGCTCATTCAGGTGAGAAAACTTCATGTGTGATCAGTGTGCTAAATGTTTCTCACATATGAGCAGTCTCACCAAACATATATTAGCTCATTCAGTAGGCCTAGAGAAAAACTTCAGGTGTAATCATTGTGGTAAATGTTTCTCACAGAACGGCAATCTCACCACACATTTATTAGCTCATTCAGGTGAGAAAAACTTCATGTGTGATCAGTGTGGTAAATGTTTCTCACGGAAGGACAATCTCAACACACATTTATTCATTCATTCAGAAGAGAAAAACTTCAAGTGTGATCAATGTGGTAAATGTTTCAAACACAAGGGCAATCTCACCAAACATTTATTAGTTCATTCAGGTGAGAACAACTTCATGTGTGATTAGTGTGGTAAATGTTTCTCACAGAGGAGCAATATCACCAAATATTTATTAGCTCATTCAGTAGAGAAAATCTTCAAGTGTGATCATTGTGATAAATGTTTCTCACAGAAGGGCAATCTCACCACACATTATTAGCTCATTCAGGTGAGAAATACTTCAAGTGTGATCAGTGTGGTAAATGTTTCTCACAGAAGGGCCAGCTCACCACACATTTATTAGCTCTTTCAGGAGAGAAAAACTTCATGTGTGGTCCGTGTGTTAGATTTTTCTCACAGAAGGGCAGTTTCACCAAACATTTATTAGCTCATTCAGTAGAGAAAAGCTTCAAATGAGATCAGTGTGGAAAATGTTTATCACAGAAAGGCAATCTTACTACACATTTATTAATTCATTCAGAAGAGAAAAACTTCATGTGTGATCAGAGTGGTAAATGTTTCTCACAGAAGGGCAATCTCACCACACATTTATTAGCTCATTCAGATGAGAAAAACTTCATGTGTGATCAGTGTTGTAAATGTTTCCCACAGAGGAGCAATCTCACCACACATTTATTAGCTCATTCAGTTGAGAAACACCTCATGTGTGATCAGTGTGGTAAATGTTTCTCACAGAAGAGCAATCTCACCAACCATTTATTAGCTCATTCCGTAAAGAAAAGCTTCAAGTGTGATCAGTGTGATAAATGTTTCTCACAGAAGGGCAATCTCACCACACATATATTAGCTCATTCAGGTGAGAAAATGTTCATGTGTGATCATTGTGGTAACTATTTCTCACAGAAGGGCCATCTCACCACACATTTATTAGCTCATTCAGGTGAGAAAAACTTAATGTGTGATCAGTGTGGTAAATGTTTCTCACAGAAGAACAATCTCACCACATTTATTAATTTATTCAAAAGGGAAAAACTTCAAGTGTGAACAGTTTGGTAAAAGTTTCTCACAGAAGGGCAACCTCACCACACATTTATTAGCTCATTCAAGTGAGAAAACTTCATGTGTGATAAGTGTGCTAAATGTTTTTCTCATTCAGGTGAGAAAAACTTCATGTGTGACCAGTGTGGTAAATGTTTCTCACAGATGAGCAGTCTCACCAAACATATATTAGCTCATTCAGTAGAGAAAATTCTCTCATAAGAGCAATCTCACCACAACTTTATTAGCTCATTCAGGTGAGAAAAACTTCAAGTTTGATCAGTGTGGTAAATGCTTCAAACACAAGGGCAATCTCACCAAACATTGATTAGCTCATTCAGGTGAGAGAACCCTCAAGAGTGATCAGTGTGGGAAATGTCTCTCACAGAAGGGCAATCTCACCACACATTTATTTTCTCATTCAGGTGAGAAAAACTTCATGTGTGATCATTGGGGTAAATGTTTCTCAAAGAAGGGCCACCTCACCAAACATTTATTATCTCATTCAGGTGAGAACAACTTCAAGTGTGATCAATGTGGTAAATGTTTCAAACACAAGGGCAATCTCACCAAACATTTATTAGCTCTTTCAGTAGAGAAACACCTCAAGTGTGATCAATGTGGTAAATGTTTCAAACACAAGGGCAATCTCACCAAACATGTATTAGCTCTTTCAGTAGAGAAACACCTCAAGTGTGATCAGTGTGGCAAATGTTTCAAACACAAAGGCAATCTCACCAAACATTTATTAGTTCATTCAGGTGAGAAAAGCTTCATGTGTGAACAGTGTAGTAAATGTTTCTCACAGAAGGGCAATCTCACCACACATTTATTAGCTCATTCAGGTGAGAAAAACTTTATGTGTGATCAGTGGTAAATGTTTCTCACAGAAGGACAATCGCACAGCACATTTATTAATTCATTCAGAAGAGAAACACCTCAAGTGTGATCAGTGTGGTAAATGTTTCTCACAAAAGGGCAATCTCACCACATATTTATTTGCTCATTCAGGTGAGAAAAACTTTGTGTGATCAGTGTTTTAAATGTTTCTCACAAAAGGGCAATCTCACCACATATTTATTTGCTCATTCAGGTGAGAAAAACTTCAAGTGTGATCAGTGTGTTAAATTGTTCTCACAGAAGGGCAGTCTCACCAAATAATTATTAGCTCATTCAGGTGAGAAAAACTTCAAGTGTGATCAGTTTGGTAAATGTTTCTCACAGAAGGGTAATCTCACCACACAGTTATTAGTTCACTCAGGTCTGGGTAGGTGTTATTTATATATTTGTTCATCAATTTATGTATTCATTATTGTTATTGTTTCCTCCCTAAGCCTCCATCAAGCTTAAAAAAACATTCTCAAGATACTGATTCGAGATTAATTTGTAAAAAATTGGGTAGAAAAATGTCTCAGCCAAAACCGGTTTCTTCAAAATCACAGGCTCGCCAGGAACATAATATACACCTAAATGACACGAAAGATCTAAATAATAAAAAAGGAAGTTGGCGAAAGGTCCTAAAGTCTAAAAACGAAGCGGGCGAAAGTCCTAAAATCTAGAAAGAGGTTTAGAACGTTATGGAGGGTGGCAAGAGAAGTAGTAAGGGTGTGAAAGATGTGAATGGGCAAGTGCTAGTAGAAAAGCAAGAAAGTCGAGAGATGGAGGGAGCACTTCATTGAATTGTTGAATTTAGGAAATGAGGTGCCGGCAAACATAGTTGGATGGGGTATGGGAAGGAGAAGAAGAGATGTAGTGGAGGAGGAGGTGGGGATCAGGAGATCAGAAGTATGCGAGGCTTTTAAAAGGGTGAATATGGGTAATCAGGGATAGATGGAGTGTGCGGGGAGATGCAGGGGTATGGTGGCGAGATAGTGATTGAATGGGTATGACAAATGTGTATAATAGCATGGAAGAAGTAAAGTGTGATTGAAGAACTGGAAGGCAGGCATACTAGTCCCCCATGTATAAGGGTAAAGGGGAGAGAGGAGTGTGTGATAATCACAGGGGGATATGTCTCCTGAGCAAAGTAGGGACTATGTACAGTAGGGTAGGGATCGAGAGAGTGAGATTGAGAATGGAGAAATGGGTAGGAGAAGAGCAGGGTTGGTTTAGGAATGGAAGAGGGTGTGTAGACCAGAGTTTTTCCTTGAAATATTATCTGGAGAAGGGACAAAAGTTGTATGCTGCTTATATGGACTTGGAGAATGCCTATGAATGAGTTGTTTGAGAAGGTCTGTGGAAAGTATTGAGAATATATAGAGTTGCTGGCGAGTTACTGAGAGTGGTGAAGGTCAAGTAAGAGGGTGCAAGGGCGGTAGAGTATGTGAGGAGTGAAGAAAGTGAGTTATTTGATCTGAATGATGGGCTAAAGCAAGGGTGTGATGTCTCCATGGTTGTTCAATATACATAATAATGGATGGAGTCATGAAAGAAATACAAGGAAGAGCAGTGGATGTTGGTGTACCCCTGATAAGGGAAGGAAGTGAGTAGAAGTGGCATGTACTCCTGTTTGCTGATGATAGAGTTCTGATGAGTGAAAATGAGTTAGAGTTACAGGGTCTGGTAGAAACAGTATGTTTGGAACCGTGTGTGAGAAACGGAACCTGAAGGTAAATGCGGGGAAGAGTAAGGTTTCGTCTTTGTAAGGTGTGCAGTTACAGAGTGTGAGGTGAGGTTGAATGATCATGTTATGGAGAATGTCAGCGTATTTCAATATATGGGCAGGTGATGAGTAAAGATGGAAGTATGGAGGATGAAGTGCGGGAGAGGGTGCAACAGGGGAAGAGGGTTGTAGGACCGTTGAATGCAGTGATGTGCAATAGGGTGGCCAGCATGGAAGTAAAGGAGCCGTTGCATGATAGTGTGTAATCCCAACATTGCCAAACAGGAGTGAAGCAATGACATTGTTATAGATGCGCAAATAAAGAATAAGAGGGGGGGAAATGAGTTACTTGAGAAGTGCATGCAGAGTTACATGGAGGGATAGACAGGAATGGTGAAGTACGAAACCATTGTGGTGTGGATATGCTGGAGAGTGTGAGAAAGAACACCTTGAGATGGTTCGGCCATGTGGAACGTATGGGAAGCGAGAGAATGACTAGGAGAGTATACGAGGTGGAAAGAGGCAGACAGAGAGTGTGAGGTGGAAGGATGGAGTTGAGAGGTATGAGTGAAAGCAGAGTTGGGTGGGAGGAGGGGCGTCGGTTGCCAAATGGCGATTCATTTGTGGCCGCTCCTTCGGGGATTATGGTGTCTGGCAATAGATAGATAGAAGTCACCATCTAACTAAATGACCAAATTATGATGCATCAATCCAAGCACAAATAGAAGGGTTGTAGATGTTTTGGAACTACAGTTTAAGCACTTATATGTTTCATCTTGTTATGTACTTAAAGTTTCTCCTTGGCGCCAGGTGTCGAATTTACGAACCCTTGAGACGCTTTGATTATTAGGAACTTGGCCCGTCTCCAGCACTTCCAAGTAAAGGCTGGCACACACGCTCAGCTCAGAAGTTCAATATTGTGAACGCCAGTTTGACGTTACATTCATACAGTACTGTATATCTGAGGCCGCCAAACGCGTTAACTTCGACATGCCAGGCCCAAAATTGTACCGACTAGTTTGAAGCTAATTGGAGTGAGTGCTTGAGTGGCATGTTGTGCAGGCCTGCGAAACCTGCACAAACCGTCAAGCCACCCCACACACATGCTCAAACAGGCCTGTCTGGTAGTGAGACTGAACAGATCGAAATATACGTATATAAATGGGCTTACGGTCATATTCTTAAACATTCATAGCTTCAAATGAATATTTTTTCTATTGGTTTAATACACAAAAAAAAAAAAAAAATCCTGAACTACACTGAAATAAACTTGCATGCTTGTCAAGGATATTTGTATAAATATAATTAGAGACATGATTAGAGTTGAATAAATAAAAATAAGGAATAACCTTTGACAGTGACTGCACAGACCGTTTTTTAGTGTGCGTATATGCCAGTAGTTTAACAGTGTGTGAACGGATAATATTACTATTATTATTATTATTATTATTATTAGTATTATTATTATTAGTAGTAGTACAGTAGTAGTAGTAGTAGTATTACACACACTGCACACAAAAGCACAAGCAGACACACACACACACAAGCACACGCACAAACGCTCCCCCCCCCCCCACACACAAGCACAAACACACGCAAACTGTCTCGCCTCTCTCACACACACACGCACACGCACACGCACACGCACACACACACACACACACACACACACAAACTACCCTGTATAGTCTTGAGTTCGACAACCCGAATCTGGCGCTTTTCCAGCCCTTCCAAGTATAAGATCTGCCGGGGACATAGCTAACGGGGCTTGTGATCTGCTGAGGCGTAGTCGAGGGCCCAGATAGCGTTAGGGCCTTTATGATGGCTTGTATCCGGATTACTGAGTTAAGGGGAGGGTACAGTCTTTTCTGGACCACCTTCTCCCTCATTTTTAGCCTCATTAATGTTGAGGTTTTAAGACTCTTACGCCGTTTGTTTGCCGATTTTAAGAGCTTTCGCCTCATTTTTTTCTCCAATAATAAGACCTTTCATGCCATTTTGACGTCGATTGTTTCCTGGCGAGAGATAGCGAACCTGTAACTTAGGAGGAACCGACTTACGGCCGGAACAAGTTTATACCGAACAAATTTCAAGTCTGAATCGAAGAGGGGTCTTAGTGATGTTTTTCTGATTCATAAAGGTTTAGGGAGCAAACTAATATATATACCCTTAACCCATTCACTATACGATTGACGCAATTATAATTTTCTCTTGCTATAATTAGACTACTCTGTTTAGTTTAGTTTAGTTTATTGGAGGTACAAAATCAATTGAGCTTAACCCTTTCAGGATAAGAGATATATATTCTGGATATCATTAAACAAGTTTATTCAGATCAGGAAGGATATATGCAAGTCATGGGGTTAGTTGAGATAACTTTATCCTTTAATTTTCGTAGATCCTTCCTATGCTGTCTAACATCGTCTTATGATAGCCAAAATAAGCGCACACATCGCATCACCATCCTCAAAGGGTAAAATACCACGATATTACTTCACAGGCAGAACAAAATCGTCTAATATTATTTGTGTATTCTTCTACTGTATTATTTGTGTATTCTTCTACTGTATTATTTGTGTATTCTACGTGTATTATTCGTGTATTCTACGTGTATTATTCGTGTATTCTACGTGTATTATTCGTGTATTCTACGTGTATTATTCGTGTATTCTACGTGTATTATTTGTGTATTCTTCTACTGTATTATTTGTGTATTCTTCTACTGTATTATTTGTGTATTCTACTGTATTATTTGTGTATTCTTCTACTGTATTATTTGTGTATTATTCTACTGTATTATTTGTGTATTCTTCTACTGTATTATTTGTGTATTCTTCTACTGTATTATTTGTGTATTCTTCTACTGTATTATTTGTGTATTCTTCTACTGTATTATTTGTGTATTATTCTACTGTATTATTTGTGTATTCTTCTACTGTATATTTGTGTATTCTTCTACTGTATTATTTGTGTATTCTTCTACTGTATTATTTGTGTATTATTCTACTGTATTATTTGTGTATTATTCTACTGTATTATTTGTGTATTCTTCTACTGTATTTCAATTTCAGTCTTTACCTTCTACTAATGACCAAACACCCAATCCCTCCCATGTATACCACCCCTAACTCTTCCATTCCCACTCCCTAATCCACCAATCCATCAATTAAAGTTATTTTCTAGCTTTTCTTTAGCCATCCTCTTCTGTCCAAAACTCTTCCATTCCCACTCCTTAAGGGGAGATTTCCACCTGGAGGATTTTTTTCTGGATCCCTTTCTCCCTCATGTTTAGCCCCATTGCTTTTGAGATTTTAAGACACTTGCCCCATTAGTTTGGCGATTTTAAGACCCCTCTCCCCATTTCTGTCAATTTTAAGACTATTCGCGCTATTTAGGTGTCGATTTTTTCCTGGCGAGCGATAGCGAGCCTGTAATTTAAGGGGAACCGGCCTTTGGCCGGGAATTTTTTCTACCGAAAAATGTACAAATTTATCTTGAAAGGGGGTCTAGGGGGAGTAATTTTAAGCTTGATGGAAGTCTAGGGCATCAATTAAAAACCTCCCCTTAATCCATCAATTATAGTTATTTTCTAGCTTTTCTTTCCTGTCCTGTCCTATCTAATATTACCCAGTATAAAACAATGAGGCCACCGTATTGGAGGGGTTGCTGACACTAGAAACCTTTGAAGTACACTGGCTCGTGAATAACAACCAATCCGGAACCCATAATTAAGGGGGTAGTGCTTGGAGGGGTTGGAGGTATTGGAGGGGTTGCTGACACTAGAAACCTTTGAAGTACACTGGCTCGTGAATAACAACCAATCCGGAACCCATAATTAAGGGGGGTAGTGCTTGGAGGGGTTGGAGGTATTGGAGGGGTTGCTGACACTAGAAACCTTTGAAGTACACTGGCTCGTGAATAACAACCAATCCGGAACCCATAATTAAGGGGGGTAGTGCTTGGATTTTGGTCTATATATTTATTGTTGTATTTATTGTTGTATTTATTGTTGTATTTATTGTTGAGCTTCCTTGCTAGACCTCCATTAAGCTTAGAAAAACACCCCCTAGACCCCCTTTCAAGATAAATTTGTATATTTTTCGGTATAACAATTTCCCGACCAAAGGCCGGTTCCTTCTAAAATCAGAGGCTCGCTTTCGCTCGCCAGGAAAAACTCGACACCTAAATGGCACGAAAGGTCCGAAAATTGGCAACGAAATGGGGTGAAAGGTGTTAAAATCGTCAAACTAATGGGCCGAAAAACTAATATGCTAAACATGAGGGAGAAGGAGGTCCATAAAAAGCGATTAGTGCCCCCTTAATTGCAACGGACAGCGCATTTTCATGGAACACGATCATTGCAGATTTGAAGGTGCAATGCAATCAGAATCAGCTAAGGGGCAGGTATGTTGCTTTTTTTTTAACCGCCTTCTCCCTCATGTTTAGCATATTAGTTTTGAGATTTTAAGACGTTCGTTCCATTGATTTGTCGATTTTAAGACTTTTCACCCCATTTCTTTGTCAATATCAAGACCTTTCATGCCATTTAGGTGTCGATTTTTTCCTGGCGAGCGATAGCGAGCCTGTATTTCTAGAAGGAACCGGCTTTTGGCCGTGTAATTTTTCTACCGAAAAATTTACAAATTTATATATAAGGGGTGTTATTTTAAGCTTGATGGAGGTCTAGCGAGGAAACTAAAAAAAGAAAACAAAATAATAATTAAATACGTAAACCCCCCCCAAAAAAAAACAAGCACTACCCCCATAAGTCCGGGTGAGAATTGGTTCATTATTGTTTTTGGTGATGAATGATTGTAAATCCAGTATGCTAATGAATACTCCGAAAGGTTGACACAATACGCAAGCACACTATTTGAGGAGCACCGATATTATGACACACATTTTTAAGATACCGACCAGGCACAAAAGACTTGAAGGCCATATAAACTTATCCATATGAGCGTGCAGTCCTTAACTGAGCTTGGAGACTTAGACTAGAACAGATACATGTGATTTGGTGTACAAGGTTTATTTAATATAAGTAGAATAGGTTACAATAGCTGGTGTAATATTTTGACTTTTTTTTTTTTAGCCAAATCTAGGTGGCAAAATGGAGCAATGTTGTATCAAGACTGAGTTAAGTGGGAGAGGTAATGCAGGAAAATGTGCATGAGGCTGCCTTGCTTTGGTCGTTTATTCCCTTCATGGGGCATATTGGGAACTATGGAGTAAAATAGTAACTTTATATATTTTACTAATAATCACCAAAACAAGAGACTTAGTGCTCAGCCTATTTATGAAAAATTTCGTGTTTTATCAGCCTTAGCCATATGTATGGCGTCAATGTTTGTCCTCATTCCACGTTTTAAGTTTCATGTTAGTACTTTTCCAGTTACTTGTGCAAGTGACTCTACTTGTCAGATCAGCTTAATGAAAATTAGTCAATCATGTGTGTGGATCTTGTGACTAAGCAATAATAGCCATCATCAGTGTAAAAAAGTGGCGAGACGACTGTCAATAGAGATTATGTTTATTGAATACTTGGAAAGTCACCGTGACTGAATATTAGAAACTCAGACAAAATATTGACCTTGCTTGACTAATAAGTGGATAATTATATAGCTTAAGGGGAGGCAGACCGATTGTTTGGTCTATTATTTCATGTACCGTATTCATATATTTTTTTAGTTTCCTCCCTAGACCTCCATCAAGCTTAGAAGAACACCCCCTAGAGGGCCTAGACCCCCCTTCAAGATAAACGTGCACATTTTTCGGTAGAAAAATTTCCCGACCGAAGGCCGCTTCCTTCTAAAATTGCAGGCTCGCTATCGCTCGCCAGAAAAAAAACGACACCTAAATGGCAAGAAAGGTCTTAAAATTGACAACGAAATGGGACGAAAGGTGTTAAAATTGCCAAACTAATAGGCCGAACGTCTTATAATCTCAGAACTATTGGGGCTAATCATGAGGGAGTAAGTGGTCCAGCAAAACGGTCTGCCTCCCCTTAAATAGATAACTTCCTATCATGGATTAGATTAGTATATTATCTTATGTGAGGGAATTAGTTACTTCGAACTAAATATAGTCGTTACATACATATCACACCACATTATTTACAATGTATAAACAATAGAAATACTGAATGGTATGTGGTAACATTGATTATATTACGATCAAGCTGTTACTTCCTCAGTTGCCAAAGTAGGGTAACATTGACATGGTATCGCAATTGGAAGATTTTGTTAGGATTTCAAAATTAATTGCTCAGAGCAGAGTTTTATCAGATGTGTAAACTAAATCAATATGTACAAATATACTTAACTGAATGTTCATTAACATAATTAGAGGGCGGGTGCCCAACTCCGAAAGGAGTTGAAATAGGGGAGCTATCCCTCCGCCAAAGGCGGCTTTCTAGGGCCTTTCCTAGCTGATGCCGAGAGGATTGGGTTCTAGTCATGTGGTGATGGGCTGGTCTATCAGAGTGAGAGCTGAGCGATCTCTGCCATACCCATAGCTTACTCTGACTGTTCCTCTTACTTATATATCTTCTAGATCTCAAGTGACGGCGTCTTTTCCGTGGATCGACCTCCTTACTGCCAACCTAAAAGTTGGCAGATTGGGAGCCAAAGCGTCACATTTTTCCCTTGCCCCTCAACTTTCCCTTCATAATTGCTGAGGGGCACAGGGCCTTGGGTGGGGCTTTGGTTTCCCGGGCGTTTCCGCGCCCTCCTCAGCTCCCTGCCTTAGAGTGGCTTCGGTCACCCGGGCTTTGTTAGTGGTAAGCAGGGAGGGTTTTGTGGGGGCGCTCTATGGCCTTGGCCTTGCTCGGGACCTTGGGGCTGTTCGGCCAGGCAGCCTGGGGAACAACAACAACAACAACAACAACATAATTAGAATATCCTAATAATAAACTAGAATATAATATGATATAGTATTCAATACAATTGCTTGATCATATTAAGCGATATATGATAAAATAGTGAATAACCCCACGTTCATAATAAATTGTAAGTCGACGAAATGCGCTTATGTTCAGTATTAATATTTTGTTGGTTATGATAATTATCATAAATATATAATTGTACAGCATACTGTACTTGGAATAATTAACATATTGCCTTACATACACATACAGTATATAGTACTTAATTTTACTCAGACAAGATAAAACAGACGCCGTTTCCCTAGCTGGTAAACATATGATAACTTAAAGGGGCCCACCTCGTTATTTATTTTCTATCTGTCTCCCTCTCTCTCTGGGTTGTATCCATTTGGTCCAATTCAGCCTACTGTTTTAAGACGTTTATCCCAATCCAGGTGTCCATTTTTCCTGATGAGCGGTAGCGAGCCAGCATATTTAAAAAAAAAAAACAGTTTTTGACAGCAGGCTAAATTTGTACATTTTTCGGTAGAAAAATGTCTCCGGCGAAGTCGGATTTCTCCATACAATGCTGGCTTTCTATAGCTCGCCAGGAGGAAATCGACACCTGGATGAGGTTAAACGTTGTAAAACAGTAGGCTGAATGGGGCCGAATGGATACAAGCCAGAGAAAGAGAGAAGAGTAGAGAAAAAAGCAGGTCACCTCCCTTAAAAGAAGAAAAATACTATACAGAAATTAATTGATTATAACCATGTAATTATCCAAGTTTCTCTGTGAAATGTGATACCCTTAGCTGTAATTATCACATCAATCATTACGACCCTGAAGCTACATTGCCGTAGTATTTATTTCAGTCCGATAAGGATAATCTATTTCTTATTAATTTCACCCAACACCAAACACCTCCAATGATATTAATGAAAGCATATATGTGATATACCGGAATTCGAACCTGGGTTATCACACACATATTTGTAAACACTCTAACCATTACACCATTAATAGGAATGTTGTTAATTATCAGTTATCTCCTCTGTTGTTGATTACTTTATTGTAAATATAAAATACAATTGATATTAGTAGTAATGTTATCACAAAGACATGCAAAAATTGATCTAATGAATATGATATAACTAAAGACACTTAGTATACCAATAGTAACGCCTTTTTACAATACACCCTATTGTTCCAGTACCATAACCTATTTGCTACACAATATACTAAATCCAATACACGAGTGACGAGTAATGCTGATAATAATGTTGGCTTCTAATTAATAGACCAGGAACTGAGTCAGAGAGTAAGCAATCAAATGGAGTTTCTAGAGTGAGGATAATGTTATTGTTCAATTAAGGGAGACCACCTCGATTTTGTTTTGTTTTATCTTTCACTCCTTATCTCTTTGGCTTGTATCCGTTCGGCCCCATTCAGCCTTCTGTTTTAAGACGTTTACCCCCATCCAGGTGTCAATATTTTCCTAGCAAGCGGTAGCGAGCCAGCATATATATATTTTTTTTGTTTTACAGCAAGCTAAATTTTTAAATTTTTCGATAGAAAAATGTCTCCGACGAAGCCGGATTTCTTCATACAATGAAGGCTTGCTATCGCTCGCCAGGAAGAAATCGACACCTGGATGGGGATAAAAGTCTTAAAACAGTTGGCTGAGTGGGGCCAAATGGATACAAGTCAGAGATAGAGGGAAAAGGAGAGAAAGATAAAAAAAAAGCCGGTGACCCCCCTTAACGTTATGACATTTGCTAACTGTGAAAGTGGGGCTAAATACTTGTTAAGTGGACGTAGAGAGGGTTTAGTCTGTCTGTCTGTCTGTCTGTCTGTCTGAGAGTGTGTGTCTGTGTGCGTGAGTGTGTGTGTGTGTGTGTGTGTGTGTGTGTGTGTGTGTATGCACGTGAGTTTCTGCGTACTTTACTACTAACTGGCCACCAACACACACACACACACACAAACACACACACACAAACAAATGCAGGCCAAAAAAACAAAACGAACATAAAACACACATACACAGAACAATATATCACAATAACGTGGATATGGGGCCAACAATATCAGAGTTCAGAGCACACTATGCTTTTATTACAAACATATGAACGGATATTGCTGGTGTACGTTAGAATTATTGAATGTTGCATTGCGAATTAATGCATACTGCCAATTATTCAGCAAAAGTAGAATAATTCTAGGTTGTGTTGCACAGTGCAAAGCGGGCTGGATATGTATCGTTTGTAAAATTAAGTTATAATGATGAAAACATGACTTAATATGGACATTACTCTATACGTTAATATTGGGGCCTGGTGATACGACACTGAATGATCAACTTACAAATAGTATAACACAAATTTATAATAATCCCTAACGAACATACTTACCTCCCACACACACACACACACACGCTCGTTCTCTCTCTCTCTCTCTCTCTCTCTCTCTCTCTCTCTCTCTCTCACTTACGCACGAACGCGGGCACACGCACATACATGCATGTTTACTAATAACAAACCTTAGACAAATTGAATATGTTCAAATACTGAAGTAGTAATAGTCATACAATAATTTGAAAAGCTTTGCATTTTAATCAAGAGAAATCTTTCTCTCTTAACGGAGTGGTCAATTTATGGAACACACTGCCAAATAATGTCACAAAGTGCTCAACGGTCCAAGTATTATCATATAGTAAATATCTTGCCTTGAATCACCGATTAAGGGGGGTCACCTGCTTTTTTTTTTATCTTTCTCTCCTTTTCTCTCTTTTTCTGGCTTGTATCCATTCGGCCCTATTCAGCCTACTGTTTTAAGACGTTTATCTCCATCCAGGGTCGATTTCTTTCTGGCGAGCGATAGCGATCCAGCATTGTATGGAGAAATCCGGCTTCGCCGAAGAAATTTTTCTATCGAAAAATGTACAAATTTAGCTCGCTGTCAAAACAAAGATATATATATATGCAGGCTCGCTACCGCTCGCCAGGAAAATAATGACAACTGGATGGGGGTAAGCGTCTTAAAACAGTAGGCTGAATGGGGCCGAATGGGTACAAGCAAATGAGAGGGGGAGAGAAAGAACAAAATAGCGAGGTGGGCCCCCTTATCTGCGTCTGTATCAACCTATTGATTTTTATTTTGCTCACACGTGTCTGGAGCCTGCATGGCTGAATGACATCACTCAGGAATTGTGCGTGGGAAATCTGGGTTTCGCCTCCTCATGGATGTTAAGGGAGCCCACCTCGCTTTTTTCTCTTTCACTCCCTCTCTCTTTGGCTTGTATCCATTCGGCCCCATTCAACTTACTGTTTTAAAAAGTTTATCCCCATCCAGGTGTCAATATTTTCCTGGCGAGCGGTAGCGAGCCTGCATATATATATTTTTTTGTTTTGACAGCAAGCTAAATTTTTACATTTTTCGATAGAAAAATTTCTCCGGCGAAGCCGGATTTCTCCATACAATGCTTGTTCGCTATAGCTCGCCAGGAAGAAATCGACACCTGGATGGGGATAAACGTCTTAAAACAGTTGGATGAATGGGGCCGAATGGATACAAGCCAGGGAAAGAGAGAAAAGGAGAGAAAGATAAAAACAAAAAAACGGTGACTCCCCTTAAAAGGTATATAGGCCAGAGGATTATAGACTTGGGCACTTTTCTTTGCAATAACACACAATAGAGGTACGGTAGCCAGTGTTCCATGTACGAAGTATATGTTAGTATCTGATCACCATGGAGCGGTCTACTTACACTGGTTACAGACTACATTCACATCTACGGCCATTCCAACTGTACGATAATATTTTAAATGCACCTCCGCTACTATACACAACGATCGGCAGTAGAGCTAGCAACCCTCTCTTGAAAACAAGCTAGAGAATAAAATGAATTGCCTTGGAGTATGGAGGCGATTAATTTGTGTCCCGCCCTTCGGGTTTCATAGCGTTTGGCAAAAGACAGAATGATTTGAAGTGTATCATTGTTTTCCGTATCAGTTCGTCCTGATTTAAGTACTAACTTTTAAAAAGCAACCTATTATTGCTCATTAGCTATGATGCTGCATTCTTTTCCAATATCTTCTTAAACAAACAGCATATATATATAGATCACATGTGTCCCTGTACAGTATATATAGAAGCACACGTACACCTACAAGCACACAAACACACACCACACACCAGGCATGCAGACACACAACACCCAATTACTCATGACTACATTCGTCCACCCCTTTCCCACACGCACACACAAATATGGATCTCCTGATACGTGGATAAACCCCCCTGATGGCCATGTACAATCATCTAACATCCATACCAAGTCGTCCCCCACCCCCCCTCCCCTCCCCTCCCCCCACCCTTCTCTCTCTCTCCCTCTCTCTCTCTCTCTCTCTCTCTCTCTCTCATTATTCATTCATAAGAAAATTAACAAGTTCGTATTAATCTTAATATATTGGGTGAATGGTGTGAGATTTTTTGGATGTTATCAAAAATGATAGAATGCATAGAATGCAATTCCCTAGTATGGCTCCTCCTAGCATTTACTGTTCAATTCTAGCTACAAAGGATACACTTGAGACCCCAGGTGGATGCTTCTGATCTAGCGCCAGAACTACGACTGTCGGACATCAACAATACTCAACACCTATGACATGCACAGTTTATCATGATTTCTAGTGATTATACATGCTTTTATTATACAGTATACGACTACACTAAATCCTTGTATAGCACAGTAGTAATGGGAATGTCCATATGCAGCTGATAGTGACTACAAGCATAATTATAAGCTAATAAATTATCGTAACAAAAAGGCCCGAAAATACCTGCTGACTTTACATAAAAAATATAAGTTATATATGAGTATGGGTAACTTTAAAATATAATAAACAACAGTATGCATAGGCTATAACATGTGTCAGCTACCTAAATTTCGACAGATCGCTTATAATAAAGAAATGTTGAAAGAGAGAGAGGGTGCAGATTCGTGATGTCGACAATTTCCCATGATGCACCGCGGTAAACATTGCGTTTAGCGCCTCGGTCGACCACTTTTGGCATTTGTTGGTAGCGAGAATTCTGGTCTCCAACACTAAGGAAAGACAGAAAGACTAGAAAACGTTTAATGGAGGCACTATAAAACATGTTTCGTCAATTAGGAGAATAAGGTATGAGGACCACTCTGAGCTCTTGGTCTCTTTCCGTTGGAATGGCATGAAATTATTTAAATATCAAATGAGTTTGATAACGTGGATCATATCATGATGTTATCCCTAACAGCGCGGGACCATGGCTGTACCTTAGAACGGAATATTTTAGCTCTATTGTATGTGGAAACTTCTTATAACAAAATCATATATATTCTTCCGGGAACGAATGTCTCCGATGTCGTTAACGGATCATCATTAACACAGTATAAGGAAATAATATATCTTATTGTAATGAAAGCATTGCACTATACAGTCTCTCCCTTTCTCTCTTACATACAAACATAAGCGCACTCACAGAATCACACACACTCTCACACACACACACACACACACACACACACACACACACATATACCATATATATATATATATACTGTTTATATATACTGTTTTTGTTTTTCTAAGAAATTACTAAGGACACAATAAACTAACACAGCCAAAGTTCAGGAATGCTACAGTAATTACCCAGGCTACTATCACTTGCACTATACTGTATGATAACTGTTTCCCGTTATTACTTTCAATATTTTACAGTTATCCGATGATCATTTGTACACACACAGTCATTATTTATATCTGTTAATTGCTCACTCCCATGCATTTATTCTCGTATTTACCCATATTCTCTCTCTCTCTCTCTCTCTCTCTCTCTCTCTCTCTTTCTCTCTCTCTCTATCGCTCGCTATGGGTGAGGGCTGGTCCTATCCAGAGTGAGGTTTAGCATCCTCTACCCAACCTTAACCGTTTCTGTCTGTCTCTTTTACTGTCCTACTTTTCCTTCTGGGGGCAGGAGGCTAGGAATCCTCCCCTTTTAAAATGCTCCTACACAACGAGACAGAGAAAGGGGCGAGGGAACGCGAAAGTGGTTCCTGACCCAACGAATTGGAACTTCAAATTAATTGGAACTGTGTGTGTGTGTGTGTGTGTGTGTGTGTGTGTGTGTGTGTGTGTTTTGTCACCTTCAAAAAATAATAATAATGCTACGAAGCAGTGCTTCCATATAAAACACTATACATGTTCTTGAAATGTATACAGCTTTAACTATAAACTATACATTGACAGTGACTATAAACATGACATTAAATCAAATATGTGGGATATGTGATGTATACAGTCGGCCTAATACCAGCACTAATTATGATTTGATCAATAATTGGTATCAGCAATATGTATACATGATTTCTCCTTTTTGAGTGAGATATACGACCATGTTCCTACACTCACCCACCCTATTCAACATCTGACAGACATCAATATAACACAGAGCGAGCCAAACGTAATGCCAGCTGAGACATGACTTATTAGCGCCACCGTACACACCGTCAAACTACCACACCATGATTGTCAAGCAGAACTAGCCGTGAGTGAAATCCTTTAAAAAAAATATATATATATATATATAATTATTGGTATATTAATGATCACGAGAACAAATACAAGTATCAGCGATATCTCTGAATCTTTAATATCCTGGCGACACGGTGATTTACCACAGCAGGAATCACTACACTTACACAAAAAGTGCTTAATTAACCCTTTCAAGATATGAGGCCGCTAAACGATTTTGTTCAGTTTAGGATGGAACTGCAGGAGCCACTGTGTTATTTGCGATAGATGTGTCCCAGATTACCTTATTCTATTCGCACAGAGCCTACCAAACCCAAGTAAAATCGTGTTAATGATAGCCAAAAATTAAGCAGAAACGCATCCTCGAAGACTAAAATTGTTGAGATTTTTGTTTTGTTTATATATATATATACCGTATATATATATATATATAGAAAGAGACAGAGAAAGAGAGAGAAAGAGCGAGAGAGCGAGAGCGAGAGCGAGAGCGAGAGCGAGAGAGAGAGAGAGAGATTAAATAAAAAATCGTACTTAAGACTTTTTGGCCAGACAATAATAAGACTACCCAGCATTTATCTTCTCCACGGCAGACTGTAGGAGCACTGATGTTGGAAACTGTCCTAACAATCACAATAACCTGCACTATCATCCAAATACTACAAGAAACAAACATCTTGATGTAAATTAACTAACTAGTTTGTATCATATTAAGTTGTTTGTAAGTAAATAAGTTCACATGTAGGCCTGGACAATTCGTTGTCCATACAGTATACTTTAAAAAACTAATGATAGCTTTTTATACCGAAATAACGAAGACTCACCCGAGGGTCATTATTTTGATTGTATCTGGCGAACACGCCCATAAAAGTATGAACATGGTTTATGTTCATCATATATATATATATATATATATATATATATATATATATATATATATATATATATATATATATATATATATATATATATATATATATATATATATATACTGTATATATACACAATGTAATCTAAACATACCGGTACTAAACATATCCATTGAGCGACCATTGTTTATCCCTTCACAATAAACAGCATCATGTGGGCCGCGGCAAAATTATTCTAATTTACAATAGTTAATATGCATTGAATATATTATGATCATGCTAATTAGGTTAGAGCTTGGATTCACAGGCCTCGCGTTGAACCACTGATTAAATGTTCACTTTTAATGACACTATGTCCTTTGGCTAATAATAAATTGTTGTATTTGGCTTAACAATAATACCCAATCAAATCAAGTGATGCCAGTAATAAGACTAATATGAATGTACTCATCAGGAGATAAGTTACATCTATCTATATATATATATATATATATATATATATATATATATATATATATATATATATATATATATATATATATACCCATATAAATATATATACTGGTTGTTATTAATTACATGCCTGAATATTAATCAATTGTTGCATATTAAGGAACAATGATAATGGTTCCATACAATAAAATAATGTATATACCTACATAATTCGACAAAACTACGCTTTTCATGTAAATATATTAAAACATATAGAACTTGATTACTTATCAATATACAATCATCACAGTTAACATTCGACTCTTACAGACCCTTTCAAGTCATTTAATAGGAACCAGCATAAGATTAATACCGTGTTGATATACTTGATGGGTGGTGAGTAGAATCTGGTTCCAAATGAAGTTATCACGTATATGATCCTCGTTGGTCTAGTTGGTTTGGTTATAGACTACTGCGCTGCTGATCCGGGTTTGAGCCCTGGAAGGCTCATATTTAAAAAACAAAACAAAACAAATATATATATATATATATATATATATACTGTATATAATATATATACCGGTATATATATATATATATATATATTTGTTTTTGTTTTCTTTAATACATACGAGGTTGAAAGAAATGGCAATTTCTGCGTTGGAAATTTTATTATTCAAAGTTTCCAGGTCTCTGATGAGTTTTCGCTGGGTGGCAGGAAGTAGATGAAGGAGATGAGCAAAATTCATGGTGGTACAGGGTTACATTAAAGTACATGAAGATACAGGATATACGACGCGTTTCACTGGACAACCAGCATTATCAAGTAAGGAAGGAATGATATAAAAGGTAAACAGGAAGGGTATATATAGAGGGTGGAGGATCAGAGGAGGCGAAAAACAGGGGGCAAAAGTCTGCTATTGGTGGAGGGGTAATCTAGGAGAGAGAAAGGGGGGAACCGCTTCACGCATGCGCACTGGATGCGGGATGGTGGTCGGTAGGTGGGGTCGAAGCTGATTGGCTGCGTGTCGAGGGGCGTGGCCTAAGTTGTGTGGCGCCTGCGGAAGACGAAGCTGAAGGAGGTAGCGCGGGGGGCTGCGTCAAGGGCACCGGGGGGCGAGGAGGGGTGTTAGGTCCTGTAGGGTAGTGCCTTTTGGCAGAAGGAAGGATCTGAAGGTCCAGAGTTTGGTTGTTGATGTTGGGATGTAAGGCTTGGATATATAAAGCTTCGAGTATAGGTAATCTCCTTGGGTCACTTTCTTTATAGAGTATGGTGGTGTGTTTCTCTAACTCGTTGCGTGTGAGGTGAAGGTGGTTAGGGGTGAGATAGTGGTCTTTGATGGCTCCAGCCTAAAGGTGAAGAGTTAACCGACGTGAAAGACGAGTCTGCGTCATGCCAATATAGGAATGAGGTCCACAGTCCTCATAATTACAGGTATGTTGGTAAATGACGTGATCGTCGGTCATCGGGCTCTTTATCTTGGTGGAGGCTGGTTTGTTGCGGAGAACGAGGTTGGAGGTCTTGGGGGATTTGTAATAAATTATTAATTTGATTTTGTTTTCCGGGTTGGTTGGGTGGACATGCTTGGAGATTATTTCTTTTAAGACGGCCTCGTCATTTTGTGTTCAGAGGACATGTAATTGCGGTAGAAGATCTTAATTTCATTGGGGGGGTCAATGTTGGGAGGGCTTTGGGTGTACCATTTTTCAAGATGGTGGTTGATGGTGCTGGAGATGTCGGAGTTGGAGTATCCGTTATTTACTAAAACTTGGGATAGTCTTTCTAGTTCCTGGTGGGTGTCGGCCCAGGTAGAGCAGTGCGTGAGGGCTCTCCTAACATAGGAGGAGATGTAGATACGTGGATGACATCTTCGTGCAAATCAAGGACCTCCACGAACTACAGGAACTCCAGCGTCGCTTCATGACCTCCTCCGGACTTAACTTCACCTTTGAAAATCTAACAATGGACAACTCCCTTCCTCTCCTCGTAGCTCTGAACGACCATGGGTTCAAAACCACCGTCTACATTAAACCAACTAACACAGGACAATGCCTCAACGGCGATAGTGAATGCCCCCGCCGTTATCTTCTATCCTCCATCTCCGCCTATGTTAGGAGAGCCCTCACGCACTGCTCTACCTGGGCCGACACCCACCAGGAACTAGAAAGACTATCCCAAGTTTTAGTAAATAGCGGATACTCCAACTCCGACATCTCCAGCACCATCAACCACCATCTTGAAAAATGGTACACCCAAAGCCCTCCCAACATTGACCCCCCCAATGATATTAAGATCTTCTACCGCAATTACATGTCCTCTGAACACAAAAATGACGAGGCCGTCTTAAAAGAAATAATATCCAAGCATGTCCACCCAACCAACCCGGAAAACAAAATCAAATTAATAATTTATTACAAATCCCCCAAGACCTCCAACCTCGTTCTCCGCAACAAACCAGCCTCCACCAAGATAAAGAGCCCGATGACCGACGATCACGTCATTTACCAACATACCTGTAATTATGAGGACTGTGGACCTCATTCCTATATTGGTATGACGCAGACTCGTCTTTCACGTCGGTTAACTCTTCACCTTCAGGCTGGAGCCATCAAAGACCACTATCTCACCCCTAACCACCCTCACCTCACACGCAACGAGTTAGAGAAACACACCACCATACTCGATAAAGAAAGTGACCCAAGGAGATTACCTATACTCGAAGCTTTATATAACCAAGCCTTACATCCCAACATCAACAACCAAACTCTGGACCTTCAGATCCTTCCTTCTGCCAAAAGGCACTACCCTACAGGACCTAACACCCCTCCTCGCCCCCCGGTGCCCTTGACGCAGCCCCCCGCGCTACCTCCTTCAGCTTCGTCTTCCGCAGGCGCCACACAACTTAGGCCACGCCCCTCGACACGCAGCCAATCAGCTTCGACCCCACCTACCGACCACCATCCCGCATCCAGTGCGCATGCGTGAAGCGGTTCCCCCCTTTCTCTCTCCTAGATTACCCCTCCACCAATAGCAGACTTTTGCCCCCTGTTTTTCGCCTCCTCTGATCCTCCACCCTCTATATATACCCTTCCTGTTTACCTTTTATATCATTCCTTCCTTACTTGATAATGCTGGTTGTCCAGTGAAACGCGTCGTATATCCTGTATCTTCATGTACTTTAATGTAACCCTGTACCATCATGAATTTTGCTCATCTCCTTCATCTACTTCCTGCCACCCAGCGAAAACTCATCAGAGACCTGGAAACTTTGAATAATAAAATTTCCAACGTAGAAATTGCCATTTCTTTCAACCTCGTATGTATTAAAGAAAATGTATTACCTGGCTTTACCAACATATATATATATATATATATATATATATATATATATATATAAAGGGCTCCCTTTTGTATTATGTGTAGTCGTGTACCACAACTTGTAAGTATCATTCGCTAGTACAGTTGTTGTTGTTGTTGTTCCCCAGGCTGTCTGTCCGAACAGCTCCAAGGTCTCGAGCAAGGCCAAGGCCATAAACGAGCGCCCCCACAAAATCCTCCCTGCTTACCACTAACAAAGCCCGGGTGACCGAAGCCACTCCAAGGCAGGGAGCTGAGGAGGGTGCGGAAACGCCCGGGAAACCAAAGCCCCACCCAAGGCCCTGTGCCCCTCAGCAATTATGAAGGGAAAGTTGAGGGGTAAGGGAAAAATGTGACACTTTGGCTCCCAATCTGCCAACTTCTAGGTTGGCAGTAGGGAGGTCAATCCACGGAAAAGACGCCGCCACTTGAGATCTAGAAGATATATAAGTAAAAGGAACAGTCAGAGTAAGCTATGGGTATGGCAGAGATCGCTCAGTTCTCACTCGGATAGACCAGCCCATCACCACATGACTAGAACCCAATCCTCTCAGCATCAGCTAGGAAAGGCCCTAGAAAGCCGCCTTTGGCGGGGGGATAGCTCCCCTATTTCAACTCCTTTCGGGGTTGGGCACCCGCCCCGCTAGTACAGTAGGCCTACTAAGCTACTACTGTTTGTGTGTATGGCGGCATCAAGCTATCTAACCACGAGTCAAATTGGGTTTTGGTAGATAAAATTTGGTTCCAAATGAAGCCATCACTTTAAACCCTCTCGCTCACCGGAGGTGGTTTGGCCAAAATGCACCAGGATGCACTCACATCCAATAGCTCTATAATTTATAAATACATTCGGGAAAAAACTAAAGCAACGAATGCGTCCAAACTCCGGCTGTGAGAGGCTCAGAACTTAAGAATTACGTGATATGGCTTACAAAACTAGCCCACAAGCAGTGTGTCTGCAAATGGTCTGATAATAATCGATAATAAGTTTCCATCTCGGGCTGGGCACTACTTCTGGAAATATAATTCATAGATGCATAGTTCGCTGAATTATATGTTATGTGCACACGAAGTGAACCGAATATTTCCGTGACTATTTTAGCCGTAACAGGGATAGAAATACTTGTAAAAAAATCATATATTAATGCTACATAGATTTTGATGATACCGTTGGAAGGAAAATTAAAAAATTACAAACATATATATACCGTATATACATTAAGCGCTGCCATAAAAATTCTGCAATATCATTGATTGTAATTGTGAAATTGTTCATGAAAGTATGCACGGACGAATTTTTTCAATGTACACGGTTATAATTCAATGCTTTGAGTGTTTCAGTATGCTAATAGTATAGAATAACGTATCCTCTTTCTTAACATATAAGAATAAGGGCAAAAATGCAATTGTTATTGTCAATAACCGACCGAGAGTGAATATTTCGGTCCAGGGGCCATACAATAGAACCAAGAAACAAGCATTATAGATTTATATTTATGAAATCTATATCGATGAAGGAATACCTTTTATTCCATCGTCGAGTGGAGTGGAAAAAACACTGTTGATTTTTCATAAAAAAAACATAGTTATTTAGTTTCGAAATTACCATGAAGTAAAGTGCAGTAAATCACAATTTGAAGTGAACAAAATAATACAGTATGGATATTAATTAACTTTACATAATAATTTTCAAAAGTTATGTTTTTTTTCGGTATTATTGTAGTACTGCATTGCCTTCCCTCCTGATATGTAATAAACTACGGTTGAGGTGGTAATTGTGGGCGAATTACAAGCAATAATATACGTTTTCCGTGGCGCTCTACCGGGGATAGGCAATTTATAGCGCGAATATTTGAATGGTGGAGGAATTTTTAAAAGTAAGTTTAGAGCCGTGCATGAATAAATTAATTCCTCGGCGGTCCCGTTGGTTTGGCGTTGGACTGCTGTGCTAATTACCCGGGTTTGAGGCCCGGATAGGTTATATTGCAAGATTATTAAAGATAAAATATGTTAAGAAACCACATTATTTAATTTGGTTTTCGAACAAGGTTATTTACGTGCTGTGGTTAAAGTTACATTATTATATTTTTTCCAAATGTAGACAAGGGGTTTAAGTTAATCCTTGCTTTTTTTATGGGATTATATCAGATGCGTTAACAGAGCGGGCTTCCATAAAAAAATGGTTCATGTTATTACGAAACTTTAAATTGATACTCGGCTCATAGAAGAAAAATATATACATAATCTGATTATTTTAATCTTCGTGTTTAAAAGATGTTGACATACTGGCGTAAAATGATCCAATACGGTACAGTTACTCATAAAAGTTCGTGAGCCTCCAATGTTGCTCGTAATAGAAGCATAACTATACGCAATTTTTAGTAATTATCAATAATATTTTTGCAACATTATAACACTTCAGTTTCCGACCTACACAAATATAACGATCAAATATATTAAAAGGGTTTGAAGAATATTTGTGTAGGATTTAAAGTATTTTCTAGTCAAGGAATTCCCCCCAAAACACACGTAGCCTTTCCTAAAATGTCTTTTAAATATCCAAATGCATTTACCCTAGGAATTCGAGGGTCACTCTAAATCTAATAAAACAGCAATTAGATAGGAAAACAAAATACTCATATACAATGTACTGTACTGTATATGCTTGATCATTATATTAATGTATTACGAAAACCTAGATATATATTTGTGTAATAAGTATTATCTAAAATTTAAAGCAATAGTTAATATTTATCGGAAACTAAGCATAAACCTTCCGCGTCGGCAATATCAATGATTTTGATACCACACTTGATAGGTTACTTATCATACTATCCACATCCCACTGGCTGAAAGAGCGGAGGGTAATACCGGGTTCCAGCAACCCACCCGTATCCCAGATCGCTTTGGAGGCCAGCCCAACATTCTTGACTTATTTCTAACCTCTAACCCTTCTGCTTATACTGTAAATCTTTTTTCTTCTTTGGGCTCCTCCGACCGTAAACTTATTTTTGTCACATGTCCTATCTCTCTGGCACGGCCTCCCGATCCTCCAAGCAGGAGGTGCTTGTAGCACTTTGGCGCTGTCAATTGGGAGGATCTTAGACAGTACTTCTTTGATTTCCCATGGAATGATTTCTGCTTCCGTGGCCGGAGGACCCTCGGAGAGTGCTGAACACATTACCGAGTTAATCCTCTCAGACATGGAAGCGTACATACCATATTCTTTCTCTCAGTCTAATGCAAAACAAATCTTGGTTTACTCACTCTTGTTCTACTGCTGTCCACATTAAGGAGGAAGCATACAAACGGTACCGTTGCCTTCAAACCCAAGAATCTCATACTTCCTATGTTTTTGCCCGGTATCAAGCCAAATCTGTTCTTCAACTCGCCAAACATTCTTTCATCAATAATTAATGCACTGAAGTATCCAACTCTAGCTCTTCTCAATCCTTCTGGCATATAGCCAAAAACCTCTCGAACAACTTTTCTTCCTCGCCTTTCGCTCCTCTTTTCCACTCTGACAGCACTACCATCACTTCTTCCTCTGACAAAGCTGAACTCTTAGCTAACACTTTCGCTAAAACCTCCACTTTGGATGATTCCGGTGCTATTCCTCCCTCTCCACCCCCTTCTCTCCTACTTATGCCTAACATCATAACCTCTTCTAGAGATGTACTTTCCACCCTCTCTGGGCTTACTACAAAGAAGGCGTATGGACCGGATGGTGTTCCTCATGTTGTACTAAAAAACTGTGCTTCCGTGAAGACTCCCTGCCTAGGCAAACTCTTCCATCTCTGTCTCTCCTCTAACGTCTTCCCTTCTTGCTGGAAGTTCGCTTTCATTCAACCTATCCCAAAGAAGAGTGACACCTCTCAACCCTCCAACTATTGTCCAATTGCTCTGATTTCTTGCATCTCTACTATTCTTATTTCAAAATTTCTTGAGCATTTATCTTCCCATAACCTACTCTCAGACTACCAGTATGGCTTCCTTAAGGACCGCTCTACTAGTGATCTTTTTTCTTATCTTACTAACTCTTGTTCATTATCATTCTGGACTTCGGTGAGACATTTTCTATTGCGCTAGACATATCGAAAACCTTCGATAAAGTCTGGCACAAATCCCTCATTTCCGAACTACCCTTCTTCGGTTTCTATCCCTCTGTGCCTATATTTCAAATTTCCTTTCCGGCCGTTCCATAGCTGCTGTAGTGGATGGCCACCATTCCCTTCCTCAACCTATCAACTCCGGTATTTCTCAGGGTTCTATCTCCAATTATCTTCCAATTATTCATTAACGACCTTCTCAGCTGCACCTCCAGCCTCATTCACTCATATGCTGACGACTCTACATTACACTATTCAACTAGCCTTCCACAACATCATTCACAGCAGGAACTCCAAAACTCGCATATGGAGGTCATAAAGCACCTATCTTATGATCTCTCTACTATCTCTAATTGGGGCAGAGAGTACCTAGTTACTTCCAATGCTTCCAAAACTCAATTTCTCAATATGTCTACTCATCACCCCCTTCCATAAAACTATGACTTACTCTTCAACAACATGCAAATTAACCCTTCATCTTCTCTTTATATTAGCGGTGTCTCATTTTCTTCTGATCTCTCTTGGAAAGATCATATTACCACTCTTGCTAAAAGAGCCTCCCAGAAGCTGGATGTGCTCAACCGCCTCTGGGAGTTCTTTATCTATGCACAGCTTCTTATTCTGTACAGGGTCACAGTGTGTCCATGTATTGAGTATTGTTCACACATGTGGGGAGGATCCTCTCACACAAAGACTTCTAGACAAAGTAGAAAATAAAGCCTTCCGTCTCATTAACTCACGTCCTCACCAATTATCTGCAGTCTCTCGCTCTTCGCCATAATGTCACATCTTTCTCACTATTCTACTGCTATTACAATAATCAGTGTTCCTCAGAGCACTCTCAGTGTATACCACCCCCTCTTTGTAGAGCAAGTAGCACTCTTCTTGCAACACAATCCCACCCCTACTCTGTGCAATTCGCCAACCCAAGAGTGCAACATTATTCTCAATCTTTCTTCTATTCAGCAGCTGAGCTCTGGAACTCTCTTCCAGAATCAGTCTTTCCCTCATTCTATGGCGTAAATAGCTTCAAACTCTGTGTGTCCAGGAATTTTGGCTCGAACGTCCCTTCATTTTGGCCCTGTCACTCTTTCAACTCTTGGGGAGGCACCCGTCACAGGCAGTTCTGCCTTTTGTCTCCCTCATTCACATAAACAAAAAATAATAATGCCCTGTTGGAAGGGTGGGGATTTTTTTTTGGAATGCTTGCCGATCTTTAAATTCATAATTCATGGATTGCATTACTAATAGGCGTAATAGCATATCTAATGACACTACAAACATTGGTAATGGCAACGTAGAAGCTTTCTGCGAATATATATATTTTTCCTTTCGTATAACAGTTGATTCGGCCATGGCTTACGTGAGAATACTAAAATTAAGAACACAAAAGTGGGGCCCAACATCAGTTATTATAATCATTTTAGTTTAGCAACGCCTAATTATGAAGCTTTGTTTTTCATAATAATTGCTATTTTCAAGGAAGACAAATCGAGGCATATTACAATAAACGTATTTAGCAATATTTTACATATGGTTCTAGGAAAACTTTGGTCTTTCAAATAATCAAGCAAAGCTGTCTTGCCAATCACATTAAAATTCAATCAATACATGTCCCTATATTTAGATTTTATATCTATATATCTATGTATCTATTCATCTAGGCCTATCTATTGATTTATTATATTTACAATGGCAAATCTACATTAATGCCTACTTATTGTTCAGGCACTCTCACTGGTTTATCTAGCGATTCCTATCTAGAGCTCATTTGAGTTGAATATAAGCATTTTAGGAGCACTTTATTGAGAACATTTCGTTTATAGCTTCATCATGTTTGTAATGTTAATTATCATTGTTAGCTTTTCTGAGTTTATTGACCCTTCATGCTCAGAAGAAACTTAACTTTCGTCCCTAGCCTTTTGACTTTGACTGTCACTTTCAGCTGGCCACAAGACCAAGAACGTACAGTATTATTGCTCTGTTTTATCCTATATGAATCAATTTTATCGCATTATTATACATCAAAAGAAAGAAACAATGTCATTCTATAGGATAGCCTAATATAGTACTGTAGAATATACAATTAAACTTGTATAACACACAACACTATCATATATTCTTTTCCATCTACCAAACACTCACGGTCAGTGGTCCATCAGACCATCGTTAAAAGGTCGCATAATTCATCTCCCCATTCGACTGCCAAGCACATACTGACAATATATTGATTTATCGGTATGACCCAGCGTTGCCAATAGCTTACCAATTTCAATGACATATAAACATACTCTTAGCCAAAATATGATGCAATTCGTGTGACTGACCACTTTGAACAAAGCTTCAAATCACAAGATTCGCGTCAGTGGACATTAGGAAGCATTACATTTGTCCTTAATATGAGTTGTTCAAGTGTACTTAATGCAGTTAACGTCATAATAAACTGCTTAAAACTTCGGAGAATCACCGATCAAAAAGCACTCCGGAACAAGGAAATTAAGCAGTTAGGAAAAATGTACACAGATATTGCACAAAACCCAACCTCATCAAATCAGTATTCACTCCAAGCTAACACTACTTAGTCTCCAACACTGGACGCTTAAATGTAACAAATATTATGCCCATAATAAGTATTTCATTCATTTAGCACACAACCCTAGCACCGGGAAGTTCCTATAACTGGGACAAACACCAAGAAGTGGGGTACAGCATACCCCTAGAATAAATAAATCCGTAAAAAATATATGCATGACCAAAAGGTAAAACAACTAGATTACTTTAGCCACTTTTAGATTTTTTTTTTTTTAGAATTAACTAAAAAAAAAAAAAATCTGTATACTGTATTTTGTACAATAATATTATTGGCAAAACCTATAAATCAGTAATATACGGCCCCATTACCCCGATAATATTAAAATAACACCACAAATGGGGAGGGCTTTGAAGCTCAAGGAAAATGAGGGGTCAAGACGTTTAACGAGTGATTATGGGTAAACAACAAATATTTTCCACACCTTTAATAGTACATAAAAGTGGAAACTCGAGCCAAGTTTTGTACTTACCAGATGTTATAAACACATAAAATACGTTAATGTGGGTCGATCCACACTCGAACGTCACCCATTCCTCAACGTAAACAAACTACTGCAGGTAGACCGCTAGATATACCTAAAACTACCCAAGCATACCGTAGGCCAATTGGTTTACCCAAAAGTAAGCAAATCGCACAAAATCGAGGCAATATTTGGCTTGGATTTTCGTATGTTCCAAGGGGGCATAATTAGGTATCCGAATGGATCCACGATGGGTTGAGGCCCTCACCCACCCAGGACCTATTGTAATCATAATTTATGTTGACAGTAGGGGGTATTACCAAAAGTGAGATATGATAACCCCGCTCAGGAGTTGGTATGAACGGACCACCGAGACCGGCCAGGTAGTGAACAACCCTGGGAGACGAGCGTACAAAGTGGCGATGTATCACTGACTTTATTCTTACAGGCGCCTCTAACACAAAGTATTACTGGTAGGTAATGGACTAGTGCCAAGGATATGCATTATGTTTCACGGGTAGGATTCCGGAAATTGCGTTCACAGCGGAACTATGGAGGTGATAAATCGGCACCAACAATTCTAGACTAGTACGGACAAAAATTAAGCCTTCAATGGTACTAAAATAATCTTTGGCTTTCTGGCCATCATCTGAAGCATATTTGAGCAAGTTTCCGTGAGTATTACAAGTTTCCGTGAGTATTATAATTAGAAGGCACTTTGGTATGAAATTGTCTATATTTAAAAATTACCTTGATACATAAAACAAAAAATACTGACCAAACAAGTTGAAACACTAGAGGCTGATGGCCTGATGATGGGCAAACCCACTCACTGTGCACCCCACAACACCTAGAACATCCATGCTTACCTGTTGAAAAGTAGAGAAACGCAATATATTAGAAAGATTCGTATACAAAGGTAAATACTGTCTACTACCTTAAGGTAGTAGGGGTAGGCAGCCCCGCCCAGGGAAGTACTACCGCCAAAGGTTTCGGGAGACTCAGGGAATAGCCTAAATTCCATTTTCTCTCCCAGGCCTTGGTAGCTGGATACACATCTTTCTGCCTCACACATCAGGGGTATCAGGAAAACCCTCTTTATATAACATACACATCCAACTTCACGACATTGCCCTACATTGCTATCCTCTATCCATAAAACACTACTCTTCCCACTACATATCATACATGTAACACCATACACCTTACCCAATAAATATGGCAGTACAATTGTTAAGAGCAAACCTGGTGGTCCCTCGGATATCCACCCCCGGCAGGGTTGGGTCATTGACACAGGGCCCTCCCGGTCGTCATCATGCGACTGTGTCGAGAGCATTGCAACGTCCCAAAGCTGCTCGTCGGTGCAGCTTTTTCTTTAGCAATATAAGGGGACTTCACTCTAACATCAATTCTGTACACCAATTTCTTCAAGCAGAATCCCCTACTCTCCTTTTTTTGACAGAGACTCAAGTAACATCCACATCTGACACGTCTAGATTTAATTTTCCAGGTTATCAACTGCTCCAAAATTTCAGACCTAAAGGAGGTGTATGTTGCTTCGCAAAATCTGAAATTGCCCTGGAGGAGGTTACTAGTTTCAATTGTCCCTATTTTGATTATTCTATATACAAATTAATTTCTGCTGGTAAATTTAAATACATATGTTGCATCTACCGTTCCCCAAATACTCCTCCAGAGCAAAGTCTTTTTGATTCTCTGTCCTCACAACTCAGTGTCCTCAACTTAAATGCTTCTTCTGAAATCACTGTGTTGGGTGATTTTAATGTCCATAATGTTGAATGGCTCACTCATTCAGCCAGGACTGATGATGCTGGTCTTGAATGTGAGCTATTTGCAGACTCATTTAATCTCACTCAACTAGTCAACCAACCCACCCGTGTACCAGATAATCCTAATCCTAATTCCCACCTACTGGACTTATTTTTAACAACCAATTCAGAAAATTATGATGTTACAGTGAGGTCCCCGCTTGGATCTTCTGATCACTGTCTGATACAGGCCACCTGTCTATCACCTACCACACCTTCCCACTCTGAACCTGTTTTGGTGACTAAATGGCATTACGATGGGGCAGACTGGGAGGGTCTTCAGGGTTTCTTTATTGATATTCCCTGGACCTCTTTCTTTTCTAATGATGCACACTCCACCTTGAGCCACATACAAGATTTTGTAAAAATTGGAATGGAAACTTTTATTCCTCATCAAAAGTACAGTAAAAGATCTAATTCACCTAAATGGTTTGACCATAATTGTGCTAGAGTAACTGAACAAAAAGCAATAGCCTACAATGCATACACAAGATCAAAAACTCATGAAGCCTTTAATTACTTTAGAAACATCAGAAATCATGCCAAAACTGTATTAAACCTAACTAAATCAAACTTTCTCCACAAGCAGGCAAATAAACTTCTAAATAATCCAAATGATAACAAAATATTTTGGTCTACTCTTAACTCATTTAAATCCAACTTCACTACTGCTTCATCCATTCCACCATTAAAATCTCCGACTGGCAATCTTGTAAGTGACCCACGAGGTAAAGCTAACCTTCTTGCGGATATTTTCTCCACCAACTCAACCTTAGATGAAATAAATCAAGATGTCCCTGTACTTAATTTTAATTCGCCTGAAATTCCCTCACTGAAGATCCACACCAGACATGTCAAAACTATTTTGCAGAATCTCTCAGTAGATAAGGCTCCTGGTCCAGATGAAATTCCTCCAATAGTACTTAAGAATTGCTCCTTGGTGCTCGCTCCTGTATTGGCAAAAAATTTCCATCTGTGTACTCATACCTCATGCTTCCCAGTACCCTGGAAAGAAGCAAACATCCATCCAGTTCCTAAAAAAGGTGCCTCTTCAGATCCATCAAACTACAGACCAATAGCTATAACTTCCACTCTTGGTAAAGTCTTTGAAATTATATTAAATAATCACATAATTAAGCATCTTGAGAATAATAAATTAATCAGTGATAGGCAATATGGTTTTAGACGATGTCGATCAACCGCAGACATGCTTTGCCTTCTTACGCATCAAATCAACCAAGCTACAGACCAACATGGTGAAACACATACAATAGCACTGGATATATCAAAGGCATTTGATAGAGTCTGGCATCAATCCTTATTGTCGAAGATGTCACACTACGGCCTTGCATCATTAGTTCCACTAATTTCTTCTTATCTTCATAACAGAAAAATACGTGTAATGGTAGATGGCCTTTATTCTCAATTTCACTCAATAAATGCTGGAGTTCCCCAGGGATCAGTTTTGGCCCCAATTCTGTTCCTCATTCATATCAATGATCTCATATCTACCACTCATAATCCAATACATTCCTACGCAGATGACTCAACACTCCACAGTTCCTTCACATTTACCAATTCTTTCACCCAACCCGATCTTATAAATTCAAAAATAAACACTGCAATTTCTCTGAACCAGGACCTTTCTAGAATTAATGGATGGGGACAAAACAATCTAATTTCCTTTAATGCACAGAAAACCAAATACATTCAATTTTCTAACCGACAGAATCTCACTGACTCCCATATATTTTTTAATGATGTAAATATTCCCACTTCCCCTAGTATTGACATTCTCGGTGTAACATTAACTACTAACTTGAGCTGGACACATTATGTTAGAAGCATTGCTAAGAATGCCTCTAAAAAACTGGGACTCCTGTACAGAGTTCGAGAATTCTTCACTGACGAGCAGTTGGCCGTGATATATAAAAGTCATGTGCGTTCTCAGATGGATTACTGTTCACCTCTGTGGGGTGGAAGTGGAGTGGTTGCATTGAGGCAGTTGGACAAAATTCAAAATAAAGCTATTAGATTAATCAATAATCCTGCAATCACACAGGACCTTCCTACATTATCCATACGAAGAAACGTTGCATCCCTTGCATTATTCTACAGATATTTTCACAGCAATTGTTCCGAGGAACTTGCTTCAATTGTGCCGCCTCTCCACATCTTTCCGCGTAGAACTAGGGCAGCTGAGAGCGCCCATGAATTTACACTTTCTCCTCCACAATGCAGAACTTCTGCTTATCAGAATTCATATATCCCCAGAGCTACTACTCTTTGGAATTCACTTCCCTCGAATTGCTTTCCACAAACATACAATCTGCAAATGTTTAAATCCAGTTGTTACAAACATTTTATGAATGGAGGATGCCTTTAGGCACATGGACCTTTTTGTTTTATCTGTGTTTTTCCTTCCTCTGTTCATTGTCTCTTTAAAAAAAAAAAAAAATCACTGTAAATCAACCATAAAATTATAAGGAATTTATCGATGCACAATATGATGGTTATGCAGTCACAACAGGTGCATTATAATTTGGGCATTTAAACGACAGGTTAAACACTGTTATTACCTGTTGTAAAGTAAAGAAATGCAATTTATTAGAAACATTTGTATTTTTTTTTAGATACTGTCAAATCACTAAGTCAACTATAAAATTATGGGGAATTTATTGAGACACAATATGATGGTTATACAGTCACAACCCCCTGGAGGTAAACGAATAGAATATGCCACACTCCTGCGTGTCGTAAAAGGCGACTAAAGAAGTTGGGTCGTTGGGCTTGCGACCCCCCACCCGTGAAAAATACTTACGGCAACGATGAACGAACGAACAGCCTCAGATGTGGACGGTCCTAATGTTGATGAACCCTGACCTACCATGGAAAGTCTTAGAATAGCAATTTGGAATGTAAGAGGCTTGAATGATGACACAAAAGAGAGAGTGGTCCTGAAAGTGTTAGTGAATGCCAGGCTGGATGCATGTGGAATGACTGAGGCCAAATGGAGGGGTATACAGAGGTGAGAGAGTGGGAGTGTGGAATGGGTGTGTGTGCTGGAGTGAGTGAAGGAGCAGCAAAAGAAGATTGGTGTTTGTATATGAGTAACAAATGGAAAGAGCGTGCAAGAGACTATGGGTCTGTGGGTTCAAGGATTGTGTGGGTGAGAATGAAAGTAAGAATACAAACATGGGTGGTTGTGTGTGTGTATGCTCCAACAGAGGATAAAACTGTAAGAGAGAAAGAAGAGTTCTGGGTTAATGTGGAATGTAGAGGAAGTGTAGATCAGAATGTTACCCTGAAATGTGTTATGGAGAAATATTTGGAGAAGCAACAAGAGCTGTATGTTGCCTTTATGAATTTGGAGAAGGCCTATGACAGAGTGGATAGAGAAGGTATGTGGAAAGTACTTAGAATATACGGAGTAGATGGCAAGTTGCTGAAAGCAGTGAAGAGCTTGTATGAGGGTGCAAAGGCGGCAGTACATGTGAAGAATGAGCAGAGCGAGTTCTTTGACCTGAATGTTGGGTTGAAACAGGTGTATGTGATGTCCCCGTGGTTGTTTACTGTATATATGGATGGAGTCATGAAGAAATACAAGGAAGAGCAGTGGATGTTAGTGTATCGCTGATAAGGGACGGAAACGAGTAGAAGCTACCTGTACTGCTGTTTGCTGATGATACAGTTCTGATGAGCGATAATGAATGGGAGTTGCAGGGTCTGGTAAATATGTTTGGAACACTGTGCGAAAAACGGAATCTGAAGGTAAATGCGGGGAAGAGCAAGGTTATGGTCTTCGAAAAGGGTGAAGCCACAGAGTGTGAGGTGTAGTTGAACAGTCAGGCTATGGAGATTGTCAGCTCATTTAAGTATCTGCGCAGTGTGCTGAGTAAAGATGGGAGTATGGATGAAGAAGTGTGGGAGAGGGTGCAACAGAGGAAGAGGTTTGTAGGAACGCTGAAAGCAGTAACAAGATATAGAGTGGTCAGCATGGAAGTGAAGAAGTCCTTGCATGACAGTGTGGTAATCCCGACACTGTCTTACAGAAGCGAAGCATGGACATTGGTGGAGAGACTCAGACCAAGAGTGAAAGGGGTGGAAATAAGTTACTTGAGAAGTGCGTGCGGAGTTACATGGAGGGATAGACGAATGAGGAAGTAAGGTGTGGTGTGGAGGTAAATGTGCTGGAAAGTGTGAAAAGGAACACCTTGAGATGGTTCGGCCATATGGAACGTATGGGAAGCGAGAGATTGACTAAGAGGGTGTACAAGAGTGAGGTGGAATGACAGAGAGGGAGAGGTAAACCGAGAGAGAAATGGAAGGACTGAGTGAAGAAGTATATGGATGAAGGCGGTGTTGGTTGGGAGGAGGGGCGTCGACTGACTGGGGACAGAGGTGCATGGGAGCGTTTCGTTCGTGGCCACCCCTTCGGGGATCACGGCGTCAGGCAATAGATAGATAGAACTTAACAACTGGTCGTGGTCTGCTAGAGAGCTATGTCAAGAGTGATCCGTACTCCCTTTGTTAGAACTTATAATGAAGAATATGATAGCTGGGAAAGTCCTCCTAGGACAAATTATAAGAGAACTTAAACAAGTTATAATTGATATAACCTTAATCATATTATCCATTACCGGTTAATAATTACTAATTGTATATACAAAATAAACCAACCAGCTCTCGTGACCCGGGAATTTCAAAGTTTCTATTCACGACATATACACCTGCCTGTGCATCATAGGGTTTCCTGAGTATGGTATGACCCGCCCAAAAAATTATATGGAATTTTTTTATTTTAATACCACGAATTTTCCGAGTGTTTTTTTTTGTAATTGTGTTGTGTTCATTTGCATCAATATATAGCGTTTGTAATTAATTAGTAATCTCGGAAAAACCTATTTTCCCCATTTTCGATCGATGTTGAGACACTCTCCCCGATAGTGGGGAGGGCTATAATTTGAAGACAGCCTAACCTAACAACCTTACCTAACCAATCCTAGTATTATGGGTGGGGGCTGCTGCCCCTGGTTGTGTACTAATCCCTTAGTAAAAAAAACACACATTTGGCTGTCGATTATACAAAGGCGAAAGAAATGTCGATGAAGTCTACGGTGTTTACTCGGCAATCTTCAGCTTTGATTGTACGTTGATAAGAGGAAAGTACCTTATTGACAATCTTGTTACGAAAATTGCATTTTAGTAGCATACTTTATATTAGGTTTTGCCGAGGGTTAAAACAAATTTTCATATGATCTTTAGATCATATAGATTCCATATTTATCTTCGGGATGGATGTAGTTACCGGGTGTACCACTACCGACATACAACATAAATCATCTATAAATACTTATAATAAAATAAATACTTATAAATCTATAATACTAGGTTAGGTTAGGTTGTTTGGTTAGGGTAATGTATTTTTGTATCCAAAGGCAGTCAAAATAGACGGGTACATGATGGTGAGCGTCCGCGTAGTGTATCAAGATGGGCGGTATACCCGGTAACTACATTCTTGCCTTATCTTCAAATATATAAAACAAAATCGTGGTATTATAATAATATTGAACCAATGATATTCGTGGTAATTTTCTTGAAAAGACTCGCAGCCTTATTTGAGAGTTTTTTTGGCCAATTTTTTTGGCAATGGTAGTTTTGATGCTATTAGTTATAATTCCACTGTGGGAGAAACCCTATATAACCCAATTATCCAACAATCTTAAGATAACTCCCCCCGATAGTGGGGAGGGCTATGAAGATCAGGGAAAATGTGGGGTTAAAGTAATATAGTAAAATAATGAAGAATAGGAATGTGTGAAATGCCAAAAATGCCACTTTTCCGAAATCCGAGCCAAGTTTTGTCGAAACTTGGCTCGGATTTTCAATAATTTCAGACTCTGAAAAGAGCATTTTCTAAAAATCCGAGCCAAGTTTTGTCGAAAGTTGGCTCGGATTTTGCATAATTTCAGACACTGAAAAGAGCATTTTCTAAAAATCCGAGCCAAGTTTTGTCGAAAGTTGGCTCGGATTGTCCAAAATTTCAGAGACTCAAAAGAGCATTTTCTAAAAATCCGAGCCAAGTTGTGTCCAAAGTTGGCTCGGAGTTTCCATAATTTCATAGACACAAAAGGTAACTTTGAAAATATGCAAGCAAAGTGTTTTCCAAAGTTGGCTCGGATTTTGCATTAATATCAGACACACAAAGGGTCACTTTTTATGGTAACATTCAAGGAGATTACACCAGGGCTCTTCTTCTTCCCTCTGACCAGGTATAGGCTATCCTAGTGTTTACTATCGTATACCCCTTTGAAAGGACATTAGCCTAACCTAACAACCTTACCTAACCTAACCTAGTATTATGGGTGCCTATAGCCCTTTGAAAGGACATTAGCCTAACCTAACAACCTTACCTAACCTAACCTAGTATTATGGGTGCCTATACCCCTTTGAAAGGACATTAGCCTAACCTAACAACCTTACCTAACCTAACCTAGTATTATGGGTGGGGGCTGCCGCCCCCACACCCCCGCTATTTGACATCTTTTTGGTATTATGGGTGCCTATACCCCTTTGAAAGGACATTAGCCTAACCTAACAACCTTACCGAACCTAACCTAGTATTATGAGTGGGGGCTGCCGCCACCACACCCCGCTATTTGACATCTTTAGACAGATTTTTGGTGTATTAATACCAGTCAACTAACGTACCGAGGCCAACATCGCACTGAAGGACTACATCTTGACAAGGTAATTTGTTTATGCAGAACCAATACACAATATTGAGGACTTTGGGGATGTGGGCATTTTCAAAGAATGTGTCTTTCACAGCACTAACATTATACCTACATCGTGATTTCCTGAGTACATGGTGAACGTATTCTGTATTCTGTTTGTCACATCTAAACTTCTTTTGTTGTCTATTTTCACTCACTTGCAATTCACTGCCACATGTACTACACTTACCAGTTGCCAAGACTAACTTATGCTGAACAAGAAAATCCCATGTAGCTTCCTTGGTTCGCAAAATGTCCCCCAATTTCTGACAGGAGAGACTACAACCTGCACAAGCGGCCATGACAGTTACAAATCTGCCGGGCTGTTTGACGTTTCTGTCAGCTGAGAGAAGGAATGGCAACAATATGCGCCGATTCGTGCGCAAGAGCAAATATATGTAATAATACTAAAACTACAAGGGAAATGGGAAATAAAAATGCCAGAAAGGATTGAACAAATACCGGGAAAACTATGAAACAAATAAAAGCACAATGTAATGTTGCAAATGTGTATATTAGCCATACAGTAACATCTTTGTAAAACATAACACTTTACCGTAGCGAGTGTACTCCATTGCGAACACGTCCGTAGCGGAGCTCTCAAGATTGAGGGAGTGAAGAAGAAGAGTTTGTTTACGCGCGGGACTCTATTTTTATCGACATAATCGAGAGTTACAAAACTTATCAAAACTATTCTACCACAACGGAATCTATGTGAGTATATTATAAGGATTCCATAGAGCTTCACTTTCCCTAATAAATTATGTATAATAATGCTGCGAGTCTATTCGGGATAATTATCATATTCGTAAAGTAGAAATTTCCAAATTAAGTAGGTAATAAATGTTATGGGAAACATACACACACCCCTAGTTTTGTTCTTGTATCTTACTCATGGAAAACAAAAGTTAAACAATTAGTCTGGAACCCCCTGTGTACCCCAGCCAACTTTCATCATATTAGCCCCAAGGGGCTTTGCGATCACAACCAAACAAAATTTTGCGAGAGAGAGAGAGATTAACTAACCTTTGAGAGAGAGATAAACTAACCTTTGATATAGTGAAGGTTACGCCTGCAGCAAGGAAGCAAAACAGATGGTCAAGTCAATTATCCCCTTAAGTACGATAACGTCCATTAAATATCTGATTAACGTTAGACAATTCAACTAAACTTAAAGGCGGTTAACAGGACTCGATGGGATAAGCACTATCTTAAATAACCCTTTAACATCCACAGGTCCTTTTCAGTCTGACGAAAATCTGCAAACAACGCAACCTGACGATCTGTGAGAGCACGACCACACTTGTCTACACCGGAAGCCTGATCCCGTCTGAACTCAATAAATGAAATGAACGATATGATTGGATCGACTTCAACATTTAAGAGATTCAAAACAAAAGGCGATCAATAGATAAATTTAAACTTGCATAGGGAGACGATTTAAACACTGCAGCCATGGTTTAGTCGTCAATACTCGTGTGGGAGATTACTTACTAGTAAACTATAGTATTTAATTTGTACTTTTCCGACTTCACACACTCCGTATAATAATAATAATAATAATAATAATAATTATATTTAGAGAACAGCTTACCATACACCTATCACTGTTACAGTACTATTTTGGAATAATGAACAACACATGTAATATTACATGGATACACTTGACGTCCACCAAATGTTGACACTATCTCTAACTGGTTCGAATCTTCTCATGTTTTTGTATCTAATATTTGCAGTTCGTAGGTTCGTTAAAACAGATCAAGTATTCAGGATGGAAAAGAATGTGTGTTCTAGAGTGTAGTGTATTAATAATTGGGTAATTTATACACAGATAGGTATTTTCATAATGAAATATCAAGTTCCTTACATTTAGTTGATAATGTGATCGACAATGTCCTCCATTCATGTTTAGTCCCTTGTGTATTATAACATGTTTTAGCATTATAATGAGGCTATATTTAGATGGGTTATTCAGCTTAAACATAATCTGCGAGAGTCAGTCATACCTTTCTTGTTTTTGACCCCATACCTTTTTAGAGGTCCTTCCTAATCTGTATAAAATCGTCTAACGGTAACCAGAATATAAATAAGAAAGGCATCATCATATACTGAGACAGTTTGGAATATGAGTGCCAGATCCATTTACGAAAGGTTGACATATCCGTATAGTCACTTCGTAACTGGTGTACCCCCTCTGTAGTTTCAAATGTGATTGTCTCTTTATTAAACAGAAAACAAGTCTTAAACACTTAATGAATATTGATCTCTAAAGGCAAATTTCCTTATAACCCGAAACTCACTAGGTAGCAATGTTCTCAACGCGTGTTCTTTGATAACAAGATTTCAGAGAAAACATGACATTCAGGGTTAACTCAATAAATTATAGGTAAAGTTCATGATCGCGAAACGGTCAATATACAGGAGGCGCTACAATATAGGTAGCAAAATTATAATGGTAGTTTTGGGTTCCTATCATCATATGCTTCATTTCTATATACTTTTTATCCCAGGGAAAAAAACAAAAAATCTTGGGTTTTTTATTTTTTTCTTGGATTTTTTTTTTATTTTTTTTTATTAACCTAACCAAAAAACCTAACCTAACCTAACCTAAATGTATTTGGGGGCTATTAGGTTAGGTTAGGTTAGGTTTTTTGGTTAGGTTAATGACCAAAACAAAAAATTCCAAGAAAATAAATGAAAAATCCCAAGATTTTTTTTTTCTTTTTTCCCGGGGATAAAAAGTAAATAGAAATGAAGCATATGATGATAGGAACCCAAAACTACCATTAGAATTTTGCTACCTATATTGTAGCGCCTCCTGTATATTGACCCGCGAAACGGTATGAAACATTGGCTGAATCCCATTCATAATGTTGTGAAAATTGTTGCTTAACACAATCAAATTATTTTTGTTTTGCATAACTAAAAGTATATTTGTAAATTTGATCTGTTGAATTGACTTTATAGTTCATCTACAATTGAAAAAAAAAAAAAAAAAAAAAATTGCAAGTTCATTTTCTACGGTCATATTTTAAAATCTGTCCATAGCGAAGCTCAGCGCATCGAAGAACGAAACAGGTATACATAAACTACCTTTTTTGGGAAACTGGGTAATATATAGTTCTATTTCACAAGTCATCGTTCACATTCATGGTCTTCTTTCACCATAGTATTAACAACGTCCTTCCCACATACTTATGAATGCAGTCGTTAATTCGATGTGCAGGCGAACTAAACAAAATATCCTAGTCCATTTCACAACAATTCTTAATACCGTGTTGCAATTCGTTGTAAAATGTTATATTATACAAGGTCGGCAAATTATTATTCGTTGCACATTATGAAGGGAATATAATTTGCAATTTTTTCATTTTCTTGTCTTTACAAATCTTCAAAAGATGAGGTACAGTCGCAGTCATTAATTTTGGTACATAGATTTTCGAAGTTGTCTCGGGCTGATTATAATCTCGTAGTTATTTATTACCAGACATTTGCATTACGGAGGTTCGCTTAACCCCTTCTGTACCGGCCAAGTCTTTTTAATTATATTCCAGCTATGTTTAGACGATTTTATGTAGTTTAAGAAAGATCTGTGGTAGTATAAAGGGTTAAGCGAGATAGTTCGAAGCCTATTAATTGCTAGGGGCCCTTTTTAAACTGAATACAAACGTTTAATAGTAGCCAGAAGAAAGTTAAAAGGACGTCACCAGTAATTAATGGGTTAATACGTTCGAGGCTTCAAATTGTATCCAAAAAGTTAAAAGGACGTCACCAGTAATGAATGGGTTAATAAATTCGAGGCTTCAAATCAAAGGAGTACAAAGGAGTACAAAGGAAATCAAGCAACAACAGATCTAGTGACCCTTCTAGGTTGCTTGTCCTCCAAAACACTGAGGATCAAGTGTCCAAACAGTGGTTTAGAGTGGGTAAGGGAACATTGGAAAGGGAATTACTGCCCTGGAACTAATGTCCGTGGCAGGATTAGGAAGTTAGTAGGGGACAGATGGGTTAGTAACTGAGGGGGGGATAAAATAAAGTTATTCATTTACAAACGCAGTCAGTCGCGGGTTTGATGCGAGATATTTGTCTAGGCGGAGTTTAAATGAATCAACGGTGATGCAGTCTATAACGTTTCGGGGAAGCCCATTCCACAAGTTGACAACTCGATTGAAGAAGAAATTCTTAGATTCGTGTGAGTTAAAAGATTTACCAATAATTTTGCAACCGTTTGACTATGACTTATCGACTATGACTATCGTATGACTTAATGACCGCGACTGCACAATTGTGTATCCTTATAGTTAGAAAGTTTCACTGAATAGTACAATTCCACTGTGTTGGATTTTAATCAATATTGCGTCCATTAACCCCTTGAGGATTATGGCAATTCATTCTTGCTATCATAAGACGATTTTATGTAGATTCGGATGGTTTTATGGAAGTTATATGGTTGAGACCTTCTTTACTCTTTTAATTCCCACAGATTCTTCCTAAGCTGTAAACAATCAGGGGTTAAGTTCCTAGAGTTTTTCTTCTCCATATTAACACTCTTGGACACATTTTATGAGGGCTTTAAATTTTATCTCGGACTAAGCCGAATCTTTTCATCAAATATTTTACCCAATATTTGCATTTCGGTAGTTCGTTTGTGCTGCTCGAGGATTCATATTTGGGACAGTATTAGTGATTTAAAAGGGGACATGGGCTGTTTTTCTGGTCACCCTTCTTCCTCATGCTTACCCACAATACTGTTCAGATTTTATGACGTTCGGCCCATTTGTTTGGCGATTTTAATACCTTTTGCTCCATTCCGTTGTCAATTTTAAGACCTTTCGTGCCATTTAGGTGTCGATTTTTTCCCGGCGAGCGATAGCGAGCCTGTAATCTTAAGAGTGATCGGCCTTCGGCCGGGACAATTTTCTACCGAAAAATTTACAAATTAATCTAGAACGGGGATCTGATGGATGTTTTTTTTAAAGTTTGATGGGAGGTCTAGGGAGGGAACTAAAAAAAATAATAAATACATGAAAAAATCTACCAAAAAGTGAACCATCCCCCCCTTAAAGTGCATAGTCAAAATCAATACTTGAACGAAGAAAAACAAATAAATAAATATATAATATATAAATATAGAACTCCTAAACTCAATTTAAGCAACTATAATTTGTCCTTGCCAATTATCATGCGTTTCTAATAGCCCGTGTCCAGCACTTTATGTTTGACGTGGTAGAAATGTCGAGTTAATGTCAGGCTCTTTATTATTACACAAAATATCAACAGTGTTTCAGAGAACTATTGATTCTGACTACAGCTCATTAATGCTCACGCTGACGTAAGTTTAGTGTGTAGTCGTTCTTGTTTTAACGAATCTATACACGCACATGGCATGTGTAATTATTGTTTTACGATACTAAAAGTTAATGATATTGCATATATCTTTAGAGTAACCAATACGTATTATGAAAGTATAGGGCAGACACACCAAATATAACTAAAAAGAACATTACAATAAATTAGAGGGAAATGGCAGATACACAAACGCACTTATAAACTGCCAAACATACTAACATATATAGAGAAAAATAAAAATATGCACACACAGTCAAACAAATGCCCCTATAAATTATAAAGCAATGTGAAAGCCATCATATCCGACAAAGGATAGTTATTCCTCGGTCAAAACTCTACCCAGTTTATATTCAATCCCTTTTGGCGAGTGTCCAGAAATTTTAGCAGTAAAAAGTTTAACCCCTGCTTCTCTCACGGCTGTCTATTTTTCACTCTGCCTACTTTTTCTCCATTTTCCGCATCCCCTAACCCAATTTTCTCTCTCCCTCTCCTATGATATTAGTTTGTACTTTTGTTGTGTAAATTTATATATATATATATATATATATATATATATATATATATATATATATATATATATATATATATATATATATATATATATATATATATATTATCTCGTTTTGATTATCTGCTGTTTTCCTTCCTTTATTTGTTTATTTATAATTTTATTTTTAACTGAGGGATTTTCAGTAGCTTACCAGTAATCTCACTCATATTTTCGGACTCCATGCACTCTCGCACGCACACTCTCACTCTCTCTCTCTCTCTCTCTCTCTCTGGGAGTAACAATATCGAGTAACCTAAAGCCGAGTCAACAATGTTCAGAAGTTGTTAAGAAGGCAAACAAAATAATTGGCTTTATAGGCAGGTCATTTGAGCATAAATCCAACGAAGTTATCCTAAATGTTTACAATTCCTTTATTCCGCCCTCTTCTGAAATATTGCGTTCAATCCTGGTGCCCTTATTACCAAAAAGATATAAACAAGCTAGAACGAGTTCAACGTACAGTTACCAAAATTATACCTAGCCTAAAGAACAAACCATACGAGGAGCGTCTTAGAGAATTAAATCTATTTCCTTTAACCCAGCGCAGATTAAGAGGCGACTTAATTAAAGTGTTCAAAATCATCAAAGGTATCGACAATATGAACTGTAGTAAGTACTTCACTATCAACCAATATAGTTACACGCCGGGAAATGGTTGCAAAATTATTGGTATATCTTTTAACTCGCACGAATCTAAGAATGTCTTTTTCAATCCAGTTGTCAACTTGTGGAATGGGATTCCTCGAGACGTTATAGACTGCAGCACCGTTGATTCTTTTAAACTTCGCCTAGACAAATATCTTGCATCAAACCCGTGACTGACTGCGTTTGCAAATGAATACCTTATTTTATTCCCCCCTCAAATTCATCAAGGATTATTGCGTATATATATATTACTAAGACGTTACTCACTTTTTTCCCAGAGAAACGAAAGACCACTTATAACTGTCAACTTCCTAATCCTGCCACGGACATTAGTTCCAGGGCAGTAGTTCCCTTTCCAATGTTCCCTTACCCACTCTAAACCACTGTTTATACACTTGATCCTCAGTGTTTTGGAGGACAAGCAGCCTAGAGGGGTCACTAGATATGTTGTTGCTTGATTTCCTTTGTACTCCTTTGTATCACAGATATAACACTTAGGAGTGCTTACAAACGAAAATATAAAATGTACAAACCAATGCACGGCAGCAGTTAACAAAACAATCAGATCACTAGGATGCATTAGAAGAAATTGTCATAGCTAACACATAGTTATACCATTATACACAAACATTGTTAGGCCGCATCTGGAGTATACTGCGCAGTTTTGGTCTCCCTACTAAATACAAACAAAGACAAACTCGAATCCGTTCAGCGTAGAGCAACAGCATTAATTCCATCCCTTAAAGTAAACCATACAATGAAAAATTAAGAGAAATCGATCTGCTTTCGCTTAAGAAACGGAGAATATGGGGGCAGCTGATAATGTGTATTAAGATTCTTTAAAGGATCCAGTAACTTAATAGACTCAATAGGCTCAATAGACACATTTAAACAAAGTTTAGACCCATACCATACAAGTTGGTCTGGAGAAGAAAATTATTGCTGACAAGAAAACCTGACAGAAATTAACATTGTTGTCATTTGAAGAGAAGAAATGGGGAAAAAAATAAGGAATGCGTAACATTTCCTTTCGATTTCTAACTATTTTGTAAATTCCTTCAGGCCATTTCCAAGCCGGCAAGGTAACTTTTAACTATTTACATGTACGGAAATTTGCCGGAGGGAGCTGAGGGTGGGGGAGAGAGCCTTCTTCTTTGCTATCCTTTCCTTTCACTTTCCTTTAATCTTAGGGTTGCTATCTCTAGTATGATTAAGTCACGGCCACCTCGCAGGGATTGTAAGATCTGAATGTTCAGTGTATCTATGTAAATATATATCATTCTCTCTCATGGTTACGTATCTTGCAATACCTCCATTTCAATTCATTAGTGTCTCAAAATTATTATTTTCGTCTTTTCCATATCTCTCCTTCGTCTGTAATTATATTTCCTGCTCCATCATCTATGATAACACTCTTCAAATCTCTAGTGCTACCGCGGCTTGAACACTGTAGCGTATGAACATCCCCATACAAAGCATGTGAAATAAATGACTTAGAGAGTGTACAAAGAAATTTCACTTCGCATATAAGTTCGGTAAAACAGCTACACTATTGGGAGCGTTTAAGAGCACTGAAGCTGTACTCGCTGGAACGTAGAAGAGAACGTTACCTAATAATATACACGTGGAGAATCGCAGAGGGTTTAGTACCAAACCTACATATTCCGATAGTCATGAAATTCAGTGATAGGAGAGGCTGGGAATGCGATATCCCCCGGATGAATAACAGGGGTGCTATGGGCTCTGTGTGATAACCAGCCAGAGGGCTGGTTATCACACAGAGGCCCACGTCTCTTCAACAAACTCCCACGGCGAGTAAGAGACATGAGGGATGTCTCGTTAGACAACTTCAAGAAAGCCCTCTATGTCGAACTGCAAAAAGTGCCAGACGAGCCCATCTTCGCAAGGGAGCGAGCTGTCGCTTCAAACAGTCTGCTGCACCAAATCACCACCCAGAACGAGGGGCGGCGCGCTCCTCGGTGCCGCTAGAAGTGTGGCGAAAACATCACAAGGTATCACAAGGTAAGGTATCTGTTGTTCTGCCTGTCTGTCATTCTGTGTCTTCTTCTTCCCTCCTCCCCCCCCCCCTCTCTCTCTCTCTCTCTCTCTCTCTCTCTCTCTCTCTCTCTCTCTCTCTCATGAAAGTGACTTCTGCTTTGCTGACTTTGTCTGATAGTTAGTTGTACGTACTTATATATTAAATATTTAAGTAAGACTGTCTGTTGGGATTGCAGCTCGAGTACCTCTGTGTAAATGAAAATCTCTCTCTGTGTGTGTGTGTGTGTGGGTCTGTGTGTGTGGGTCTGTGTGTGTGTGTGTGTGTGTGTGTGTGTGTGTGTGTGTGTGTGTGTGTGTGTGTGTGTGTGTGTGTGTGTGTGTGTGTGTGTGTGCGGGTGGCTGTGTTTGCGTGCGTGGGTGGGTGGGTGGGTGTATGTGTGTGTGTGTTGGCTTTCCGAATCTACCACCTAGTAGCTATTACTAAAGTAGATTTAAGGCCGAACTATCAGGGAGAGATCGCTAGGTCTATCCAATTTGTGTAGATGTCTATTGCCTTACCCCCACTAAACTTGTCTTTCTTTCTCCCTCTTTCTATTATATGTTAAGTCCTAATCACCTCCACTGCATCGTAAGGTCTATGTGACAAGAATATTTATGTACTGTACATCTATGTAAGTCTCTCTCTCTCTCTCTCATATATATATATATATATATATATGTTAGTAAAGCCAGGTAATACATTTTCTTTAATACATACGAGGTTGAAAGAAATGGCAATTTCTGCGTTGGAAATTTTATTATTCAAAGTTTCCAGGTCTCTGATGAGTTTTCGCTGGGTGGCAGGAAGTAGATGAAGGAGATGAGCAAAATTCATGGTGGTACAGGGTTACATAAATGTACATGATGATACAGGATATACGACGCGTTTCACTGGACAACCAGCATTATCAAGTAAGGAAGGAATGATATAAAAGGTAAACAGGAAGGGTATATATAGAGGGTGGAGGATCAGAGGAGGCGGAAAACTGTGGACCTCATTCCTATATTGGTATGACGCAGACTCGTCTTTCACGTCGGTTAACTCTTCACCTTCAGGCTGGAGCCATCAAAGACCACTATCTCACCCCTAACCACCCTCACCTCACACGCAACGAGTTAGAGAAACACACCACCATACTCGATAAAGAAAGTGACCCAAGGAGATTACCTATACTCGAAGCTTTATATATCCAAGCCTTACATCCCAACATCAACAACCAAACTCTGGACCTTCAGATTCTTCCTTCTGCCAAAAGGCACTACCCTACAGGACCTAACACCCCTCCTCGCCCCCCGGTGCCCTTGACGCAGCCCCAGCCGCTACCTCCTTCAGCTTCGTCTTCTGCAGGCGCCACACAACTTAGGCCACGCCCCTCGACACGCAGCCAATCAGCTTCGACCCCACCTACTGACCACCATCCCGCATCCAGTGCGCATGCGTGAAGCGGTTAACCCCTTCTCTCTCCTAGTTTACGCTTCCACCAATAGCAGACTTTTGCCCCCTGTTTTCCGCCTCCTCTGATCCTCCACCCTCTATATATAACCTTCCTGTTTACCTTTTATATCATTCCTTCCTTACTTGATAATGCTGGTTGTCCAGTGAAACGCGTCGTATATCCTGTATCATCATGTACATTTATGTAACCCTGTACCACCATGAATTTTGCTCATCTCCTTCATCTACTTCCTGCCACCCAGCGAAAACTCATCAGAGACCTGGAAACTTTGAATAATAAAATTTCCAACGCAGAAATTGCCATTTCTTTCAACCTCGTATGTATTAAAGAAAATATATATATATATATATATATACCGGTACCAGTATATAATTATATATTGTTTTCTCTTTCTCTCTCTCTCTATCTCTCATTCTCTCTCTCTCTCTCCCTCTCTCTTTATCTATCTAACTCTCTACTTAACTCTCTCTCTCTCTCTCTCCTTTCCCACTGTTTTTGTTATATTCGTCGCCTCCTTTTTCCCAATTTACCACCCCTCCCCCTCTCCTTCTCACTCCGTCGTCGTCCTACCAAAATCTAGCCTCCCCTCGCTGAATCAAATTATGAGGAAGGTGGCTGGTGGCGGTAGTGCTGGTGAAGGTGCCGAGGCCAAGAATCTGTTTTCTTTGTGCCCCGACAGAGTAAATATGGAGGGGCGACTATATCAATGTTTGGCGATCCGGGATTATGATAAAGCGGAAGAAGAAGGATGAAGGAAAGAGGGAGGAGAAGACAGAAGAGGGAAAGAGGGAGGAGAAGACAGAAGACGGATGAGGGAAAGAGGGAGGAGAAGACAGAAGAAGGGTGAGGGAAAGAGGGAGAAGACAGAAGGATGAGGGAAAGAAGGAGAAGACAGAAGACGGATGAGGGAAAGAGGGAGAAGACAGAAGAAGGATGAGGGAAAGAGGGAGAAGACAGAAGAGGGAAAGAGGGAGAAGACAGAAGCAGGATGAGGGAAAGAGGGAGAAGAAAGAAGAAGACGGATGAGTGAAAGAGGGAGGAAAAGACAGAAGGATGAGGGAAATAAAGAGAAGACAGAAGAATGATGAGGGAAAGAGGGAGAACACAAAAGAATGATGAGGGAAAGAGGGAGAACACAGAAGAATGTTGAGGGAAAGAGGGAGAAGACAGAAGAATGATGAGGGAAAGAGGAAGAAGACAGCAGAATGATGAGGGAAAGAGGGAGAAGACAGAAGAATGATGAGGGAAAGAGGGAGAAGACAGAAGAAGGGTGAGGGAGAAGACAGAAGAAGGATGAGGGAAAGAGGGAGAAGACAGAAGAAGGATGAGGGAAGGATGGAGGAGAAGACAGAAGAAGGATGAGGGAAGGATGCAGGAGAAGAAAGAAGAAGGATGAGGGAAAGAGGAAGAAGACAGAAGAAGGATGAGGGAAGGATGGAGGAGAAGACAGAAGAAGGATGAGGGAAGGATGGAGGAGAAGAAAGAAGAAGGATGAGGGAGAAGACAGAAGAGGGAAAGAGGGAGAAGACAGAAGAAGGATGAGGGAAAGAGGGAGAAGAAAGAAGAAGACGGATGAGGGAAAGAGGGAGGAAAAGACAGAAGGATGAGGGAAATAAAGAGAAGACAGAAGAATGATGAGGGAAAGAGGGAGAAGACAGAAGAATGATGAGGGAAAGAGGGAGAAGACAGAAGAAGGTTGAGGGAAAGAGGGAGAAGACAGAAGAATGATGAGGGAAAGAGGGAGAAGACAGAAGAATGATGAGGGAAAGAGGGAGAAGACAGAAGAAGGATGAGGGAAGGATGGAGGAGAAGACAGAAGAAGGATGAAGGATGGAAGAAGAAGAAGGATGAGGGAAAGAGGGAGAAGACAGAAGAAGGATGAGGGAAGGATGGAGGAGAAGACAGAAGAAGGATGAGGGAAGGATGGAGGAGAAGAAAGAAGAAGGATGAGGGAATGAGGGAGAAGACAGAAGAAGGATGAGGGAAAGAGGGAGAACTAGGAAGAAGATGGATGAGGGAAAGAGGGAGGAAAAGACAGAAGGATGAGGGAAATAAAGAGAAGACAGAAGAATGATGAGGGAAAGAGGGAGAAGACAGAAGAATGATGAGGGAAAGAGGGAGAAGACAGAAGAAGGTTGAGGGAAAGAGGGAGAAGACAGAAGAATGATGAGGGAAAGAGGGAGAAGACAGAAGAAGGGTGAGGGAGAAGACAGAAGAAGGATGAGGGAAAGAGGGAGAAGACAGAAGAAGGGTGTGGGAGAAGACAGAAGAAGGATGAGGGAAAGAGGGAGAAGACAGAAGAAGGATGAGGGAAAGAGGGAGAAGAAATGATGAGGGAAAGGAGAAGACAGAAAGGTTGAGGGAAAGAGGGAGAAGACAGAAGAATGATGAGGGGAAGAGGGAGAAGACAGAAGAATGATGAGGGAAAGAGGGAGAAGACAGAAGAATGATGCGGGAAAGAGGGAGAAGACAGAAGAAGGGTGAGGAAGAAGACAGAAGAAGGATGAGGGAAAGAGGGAGAAGACAGAAGAAGGATGAGGGAAGGATGGAGGAGAAGACAGAAGAAGGATGAGGGAAGGATGGAGGAGAAGAAAGAAGAAGGATGAGGGAAAGAGGAAGAAGACAGAAGAAGGATGAGGGAAGGATAGAGGAGACGACAGAAGAAGGATGAGGGAAGGATGGAGGAGAAGAAAGAAGAAGGATGAGGGAAAGAGGGAGAAGACAGAAGGGTGAGGGAAGGATGGAGGAGAAAGAAGAAGGATGAGGGAAAGATGGAGAAGACAGAAGAGAAGGAAGAAGAAGGATATTGAGGAGAAGAAAGAAGAAGGATGAGGGAAAGAGGAAGAAAACAGAAGAAGGATGGAAGGAAAATGGTATGATGAAAGATGAAAACAGTGGGAACAGGTGGACATGATTGGAGAGATGAAGGTAAGTAGACGATGATGATGAACAAAACAGAAGAGGTGGAAGAGGAAGATAATGATGAGAATTAAGCTGAATGAGAGAACAAATGGTAGGAAGAGAATGAGATGAAACAAATTATGAATGAGTGAGTGAGTGAGTGAGTGTGTGTGTGTGTGTGTGTGTGTGTGTGTGTGTGTACCAGCAACTAGTACAATGGATAAACAACAATCGGCAAACCACTGGTGAGTCATCCAATGGCAGTACCAGTGGTGAAGCAGTGAAGCAGATCAACACACGTGTGATAACGAACAACGATGGACTGGACTAACGACTGCAATCACTGAACTAAGGTCAGAAGTCGCCCAGTTGGCTAGGAAAATGACGAACAACAGTGAAACTAAACAGAAGCAATGCTCAGATGTTGTAAGAGAGGAAACATCGTATGCTGACGCCATTGCCAAAGTAAACCATAACCAACATGCTGTATTTATAAAACCGAAGGATGGCACGACCCCTTCAAACAATAAAGAAATAATCTCTGCCCTAAAAAATATACCAACGGTATCGATGAAGACTACTCAACAGAAATCGGTGAAACTAGTGTTCCCTACGAAAACAGCGAAGGATCGAGCAGTCGAAGCACTGGAAGCAACTGATCAACTAGCTGATACACACCAGATTGCTAGTGAGATTAAACTGAACCCCAAAATTTCTATTGTATTTGTACCAGATATCATTGAGGATTCACAAATTATTCAGTCACTTCAAGAAAAAAACGAACATATAGCAGATCTGATGGAACAAGACAATGATATGAAACTGCTGTTTACCAAACCCAGCACATCCGGTTTCAAAACTGCCGTTGTCTCTGTATCGCCACGCATCAGGAAAGCAATTGAGAACAATGGAAACCGTGTATACTTACATCTTTCGCGGTGTAGGGTGTATGATCACTACTGGGTGCAACGATGTGGTAATTGCATCGGATATGGCCATAAAACAACTCACTGCCATGTAAAGGAGCCAATTTGTGGCCACTGCACTCAGAAGCACATGTCCGATAACTGCACAAACAAGGAACGGCTGATTTGTCATCACTGCACAGTCAGCGGAAGAGAGGAAACTGGACATTCCTCGTTCAATACGAAATGCCCAACATTCATATCAGCCAAGCTCAGTGTCATTCGCCGAACGATGCGCTGGGTGGATGAAGGAACAGAAGCAATCACAAAAAACTAGGTCTAACTAATAGCACCAATGAAACACATGTTAAACATTTGAAAAATGCACAAAGTGTTACAAATACACAAGAGCAGAAAAATATAAAAAGAAACACACGGAGGCAAGGATGCAAACAATAATATGCTGCAATATTGAGGGCCTGATGTCGAGAGAAAAAACGACATAAGACTAAAATGTTAGAAGAAATAGGTTTTGAGTATAATAGTGCTCTAATTTGTATCACAGAATCCCATCTTCGAAGTGAAATAAGAGATGCCGAAGTAAAAATCGAAGGCTATGAAATTTATCGTCCTGATAGAGCGAACGACAGAAAAAAAGGAGGAGTACTGATATACATACGCCAAGACATAGCAAAAGAAGCAAAAATTTTAGCTGCAGGCTCTAATGGAGAGATAGAATACGTTATTGTATATATCAAGAAGTGGAAAATGATACTAGCTACTGTATACAGACCACCAAGATGCTCAACAGAAAACATGTCAGAGGTTATCAAAACTATCGAGTCAGAAGTAGGAAAACTGGGAAATCCCGAACCTACAATAGTGATTAATGGGGATTTCAATTTACCAATATACAGTGGAATGAGTCAACTATATATGGGGGAACATCAGAAGACCGATCACAAGCTAATATACTATTCAAAATGATGGAAGACTTAATGCTGAAACAGATAATACATTTAGCAACAAGAAGAAACAATATTTTGGACATATTTCTCACCAACGATGAAGAAATTATAAGCGACATAAGGCTCGAAGAGACAGATATCTCAGATCACCAACTTATGGTGATTGAAACAACATTGCAAGCAAGTCGAGAACCACAAAAATCTATGGCGAACACAAAAGACTTCCGATCCTTAAATTTTTTCCAGGATGACATAGATTGGAAAACCATCAACAATGAAATATCCAATACGGATTTGCATGGAGAGATGGAAGGACGGACAAGCACCGAGATGTACCAACATTTTAGTTCCAAGCTCCTGAACATATGTGTAGCGAATATCCCAAGTAAGAGACAACCACGAGAATACACAATCCCAAGAGAGAGGAAAATACTGATGAGGAAGAGGACAAAATTAAATAAACGATTAGTGGAAAGCGAAGAAGAGAATATGATAAAGCAAAAATTAGCACGTATCGAAAGAGACCTCACACAGTCGTACGACAGAGAAGCAAAATCTGAAGAACGGAGAGCTGTGGACAACATTGACAAGAACCCAAAATACTTTTTTAAGTATGCCAAGAAAAAAGCAAGCATGCGAACAACCATAGGACCACTCAAGTACAATGGATACCTCACCAGTGATCCACAAAAAATGAGCGAAGCCCTTAACCACCAGTATGTGTCTGCATTTAGTACACCAAAACTAGATACAGTGATTCAGTGGCATACAACAACACCGCCCGCAGAATCACAATTGAGCGATGTAGAGTTCGATAGGACAGATATAGAGACATCCATACGAGAAATCAACACATATGCCGCTGCAGGACCAGACTGTATACCAGCAATACTCATGAAGCAGTGTGCCTCCATTATATCCAAACCACTGCACATGATATGGAGAAAGTCGCTGGATACTGGGGAAATACCTAGTCTCTTAAAACACGGACAAATATCACCCATCGATAAAAGTGGGCCGAGAACGGAACCAAAAAATTATAGACCGGTGGCTCTTACTTCACACATAATTAAAATATTCGAGAGGATAGTTGTAAAAAAAGTAACCAAATATCTGGAGGAACAATCGCTTTATAACAAAGGTCAACACGGATTTAGAAGCGGAAGATCGTGCGTGTCGCAGCTTCTTCAACACAGGATGGATATTTTGAGTGCTCTAGAGGATGGAGATGGTGCAGATGCAATCTACCTGGACTTCTCTAAAGCTTTCGACAAGGTTGACCACTCGATCTTTTTGCAAAAACTGGAACATATTGGGATTAGAGGTAGGCTACACAAGTGGATCGGGAGCTTTATCACTAATAGAAGTCAATCGGTAATGGTCGAAGGAAGCGAATCCAAGAAGTCGGAAGTGAGAAGTGGTGTGGCACAGGGGTCGGTGATTGGCCCCTTGCTTTTCCTCATATATATCAGTGATATCGACCAGAGTATACAGTACTGTAAAACAACCTCATTCGCAGACGACACTCGACTCCTGGGCATTGTGAGAAGGTAAGATGATTATAAAATGATACAAGATGACCTGAAGACGATATATAACTGGGCAGAAATGAATAATATGATATTCAATAGCACAAAATTCGAGTTATTGAGATATCGACACCCGAAGCAGGAAGTGGCCGACAAGGAGTATACAACACCAGAAGGAGGAATTATAATCCAAAGCAACCACTTGCGGGATCTGGGAATAACAATAAGCGACGACGCTAGCTTCGACCGTCATATTGATAATACTGTAGCGAAGGCCAGAAAGAATATGGGATGGATTTTTAGAACATTCAAAACAAGAGAACCACGTGCGTTAATAGTATTATTCAGGGCCCTGATACTACCATTGGTTGAATACTGCTGCCAGTTATGGAACCCCACAAACATCGGCCAAGTCAGAAAACTGGAGGCAGTACAACGAACGTACACGGCCCGAATCGAAGGACTGAAAAACATGGACTACTGGCAGAGACTACAGCATTTAGACATGTACTCATTGGAGAGAAGAAGGGAGAGATATGTAGCAATGTACGTGTGGAAAATAATTAACGAAATGATACCAAATCTGGAAAACGAAGATGAAATTAGGACGACATACAGCAGTAGAAGAGGAAAATTGTGCACTATTCCGCGTTTAGTGAGAACAAGGATGAGCTTACAAACCTTGAAAGAGAATTCAATGACTGTACACGGTCCAAGGATATATAACTGTCTCCCCAAGCAACTAAGAGAACACACAAGCTCTCTCCTAAGTTTCAAGACTGGATTGGACAAATTCCTACGAACAATACCCGACAAACCATCGCTGCCACACTATTACCAAACGTCCGACGGAAACAGCTTGCTACATCAAACCAGAGCGAGGAACTACTGAGGGCGGCGCACCAGCGTGGCCCAGGACTTCGGTCCTAAACTACAATCCAGGTGTGTGTGTGTGTGTGTGTGTGTGTGTGTGTGTATGTGTGTGGACGAGCGGTTGTGTGTTTATTGGTACAAATCTCTGGATATTTGTAGGTTTACAGGTACATGAGGTTTGGGGCGACAGTTAATCCGGTACACACCTCTTTAAAATACGTTGAAATGGAGTGTTTTCGGTTAGGTTAGGTTAGGTAAGTTAGGTTAGGTTAGTGTAATTTAGGTTTAAAAATCTAAAAATGTACTCGTAAGCATGCACCAAATTGATATGTACCAATAAACGCCAACCGCTCGGTGTGTGTGTGTGTGTGTGTGTGTGTGTGTGTGTGTGTACAAAGGAGTACAAAGGAAATCAAGCAACAACAGATCTAGTGACCCTTCTAGGTTGCTTGTCCTCCAAAACACTGAGGATCAAGTGTCCAAACAGTGGTTTAGAGTGGGTAAGGGAACATTGGAAAGTGAATTACTCCCCTGGAACTAATGTCCGTGGCAGGATTAGGAAGTTAGTAGGGGACAGATGGGTTAGTAACTGAGGGGGGGATAAAATAAAGTTATTCATTTACAAACGCAGTCAGTCGCGGGTTTGATGCGAGATATTTGTCTAGGTGGAGTTTAAATGAATCAACGGTGATGCAGTCTATAACGTTTCGGGGAAGCCCATTCCACAAGTTGACAACTCGATTGAAGAAGAAATTCTTAGATTCGTGTGAGTTAAAAGATTTACCAATAATTTTGCAACCGTTTCCCCGCGTGTAATTAGATTGGTCGATAGTGAAGTACTTACTACAGTTCATATTGTCGATGCCTTTGATGATTTTGAACACTTGAATTAAGTCACCTCTTAATCTGCGCTGGGTTAAAGGAAATAGATTTAATTCTCTAAGACGCTCTTCGTATGGTTTGTTCTTTAGGCTAGGTATCATTTTGGTAACTCTACGTTGAACTCTTTCTAGCTTGTTTATTCTTTTTGGTAATAAGGGCACCAGGATTGAACGCAGTATTCCAGAAGAGGGCGGACTAAGGAATTGTAAAGGGTTAGGATAACTTCTTTGGATTTATGCTCAAATGACCTGCCTATAAAGCCAATTATTTTGTTTGCCTTCTTAACAACTTCTGAACATTGTTGACTCGGTTTTAGGTTACTCGATATTGTTACTCCCAGATCGGTTTCTCTGTTTACATTCTTAAGCTGAGTGCCATTCATCGAATAGTTTGCTTTCTCATTTAGGTATCCGATATGTAGTACTTTACATTTATCCGCATTGAAACTCATTTGCCAAATTTGGGCCCAACATGACAATTTATCTAGATTGTGTTGCATATCGTCAACTTGTTGTTTTGAGAGTACGCTATTTGCAATTTTTGTATCGTCAGCAAATTTTGAGATTGTACAGGTGAGACCCTCATCTATGTCGTTGATGTAAATTAGAAAGAGAATTGGTCCTAGTACCGATCCCTGGGGTACCCCGCTACTTACATTGGTCCATTTAGATGCCTTACCGTTTATGACTACTCTTTGCTTTCTGTCGCTGAGCCAATTTTCTATCCATTTCAACACACCGTCTTGTATTCCATGCGCTTTTAGTTTTAGCAGTAAACGTTTGTGGGGAACTTTGTCAAAGGCCTTTTGAAAATCAAGGTATATAATATCTACAGCTTTACTCTCATCGTAGAGGTTGAGGATATTGTGGAAGAAGTCTAAGAGGTTTGTTAAACAGGAACGTTTTTTACGAAAGCCGTGTTGAGTATCTTTAAGTAAGTTATTTTCCTCTAAGTGATTTACGAGTCTGTCTCGTATGACCGTTTCTAGCATTTTACATACAACTGAGGTTAAGCTAATTGGACGATAGTTACTGGGTAGGGATTTGCTGCCTTTTTTTAATGTCGGTGTTACGTTGGCTAGCTTCCACTGATCGGGCATAGTTCCAGACTGCAAGGATTTATTGAATAGTAATGTCAGTGGTTTAGAGAGCTCATCCTTAGCTTCCTTTAGAACTCTAGGCGAGATTGTATCAGGTCCAGGCGTTTTATTTACCTTGAGTTTATCTAAACAATTCAATACTTCTCTCTCTGTAACGGTGATATTGCTTAGAACATCTGAATTATCAATCTGAATCGGCGATGGTGTAGGGATATCACTGAGGTCTTCTGTTGTAAAAACTGATGCAAAGAAGGTATTGAGGGCATTACTCATTTGTTCTTCGTCTTTGGTGTATTCTCCATTTTCATCGACTAACGGTCCAACAGTTGAAGTAACTACTTTTTTCTTTCTGATATAACTATAGAATTCTTTCGGGTTTGTTTACTTTGATTCGCAATATGTAACTCTAAGGTCTTTTTACTTTGCTTAATTAACTTTTTGGCTTTGCGTCGTAGCTCTACAAATTTCACCCGTTCTTCGTCATTTTGTGAGGATTTTAATCTATCATTAGCAAATTTTTTTAGCAAGCAGGCAGCTTGAAATATCTTTATTCCACCATTTGGGCTTATTATTATGGCCTGGACGCCGTATTTTCGATGGTATGCAGTCTTGCACTGCTTTTAGGTAAGTGGCTTCGAATAACTTCCAAGATGTATTTATGTCGTTATTGTGAATTAAAAAGCTCCAGTCAGTTTCTTTAAACATAGCTCTAAGTTTATGGAAGTTTGCTTTCTTGAAATTAGGGACTTTTTCGATGCTACTATTTGGTTCGTTACTAGTAAACTTTAAAGTGAAAGTTATCGTACGATGGTCGCTGTTACTGAATTCATCACCAACATTCAAATTCTCAATTAATTATTCTTTTGTTGCAAGTACAATGTCAAGAACGTTATTACCACGGGTCGGCGTTCCAACAAATTGATAAAGCGAACTCTCTTGCAAGTTCGTATACAAGTCATGTCCGGAGTGTGAAGTAAGAGTATCGCCCAACTTGGTCACAGGTAAATTAAAGTCACCAAAAATTACGGTATCTTGTGAGTTACTTACATCTGCAATTTGTTCGTAAATTTCTCGGTCAGTTTGCACTGATTGAGCTGGAGGTCTGTATATTAATGCAAGTATTATTTTGGTACCTTTATTATTCTTTATTAGCACAAAAGATGCGTCGACGTTCACAATTTGAGGTTTTGACAAGAGGGTAGGGTTAAGACTTTCTTTGATATAAAGTAAAACGCCACCTCCATTTCGATTTATTCGGCTTTTCTCAAACATTACATAACCGGGAAGTGAATACTCTGCTAAAAAGTCTCTATCTTCTGTATTGAGCCAAGATTCTGTTATGCCAATCACATCATAATTTTCTGTAAACACTAGCTCCTCTAAATCTGAAAATTTATTGCCTATGCTACGAGCGTTTGCATAGAAAACCTTTAAATTTGTTATTTTAGAACTCACGGAACGCTCTTTAATAATATTTTTGGTTCTTGTCGGATCTACATTTATGTTCATGGCTGTCCTCGGTCCTCGCTGTCTTCGGTCCTTATCGCTGGTGGTCCTTGGTTGCCTCTGTTTTTTTCTTGGCGTTGGATGATTTATGTCACTGCTGCTTCTTCTCGGATGGCGTTTTTTGATCCATGGCTGCGGACTGCTTCGTGTAGGAGACGACCCATGCGTGCTGAACCCACAGGGTTTAGATGAGTGCCATCCTTGCGGAACAGAGTAGGCTGGTTGTAGAAGTTGTCCCAGAGGTTGATGAATTCAACTTCTTCCCTCAGACACAAATATTTTAGTCGGCTATTTGTGCTGAAGGCCTTGTCGTAGAATTTGTCAGGTGCGTCAATCTTGGGGAGAATGCCTGAGATGATGATATTCCTTGACTTGTTTTTTGTAGTGCTGGATCATCTTGCGATATTTCTCCATCAACTCTTCGGATCTGGTGCGCATGACGTCATTTGAACCAGCATGCATGACAAAAAGGGTATTTTCATTTGCATCCTTTGTGGTATCTTCGAAGGCTTCCACAATGTCGTCCAGTCCAACTCCTGGGATGCAAAATCTTTTTCGTTGATTTGGGACTCTGTCGCAGAACTCTTCGACCTGTCCTCGTAGGATGAAATCCCCAACGAGCCTGGTCTCTTCTAGTTCGTCTTCCATCTCTACCAATATCTCAAATCTGTTTGACTAATATCTCAAATCTGTTTGACTAATATCTCAAATCTGTTTGACAATATCTCAAATCTGTTTGACTCTCAAATGTGTGCGTGCGTGCGTGCGTGCGTGCGTGCGTGCGTGCGTGCGTGCGTGTGTGTGTGTGTGTGTGTGTGTGTGTGTGTGTGTGTGTGTGTGTGTGTGTGTGTGTGTGTGTGTGTCCAGACAGAGTAAATATGTCCTGACAGAGTAAATATGGAGGGGTGACTATATCAAGGTAGGATTATGGTAAAAAAGGAAGACGAAGGGGAGGCAGGAAGAAGAGGTGGAGAATGAGGAAGACGACGAAGAAGCAGGATGGATAAAAGCATATTGGCAAGTGAAAAAAAAATGGAAATTGGTTGGGCGAGGTCATAGGAAAAGATGAAGTAATTGAAGCAAAAAAAATATATATTTGGCGATCGAAACTGAGGATAAAAATAAAGAAGGAGTGAAAATGATGAAGGAGAAGACGTGGGAGGAAGAGTAGGAGGGAGGGAAATATGATAAAAATAAAGAAGGAAGTGAACACGATGAAGGAGAAGACGTGGGAGGAGGAGTAGGAGGGATGGAAATATATAAATAGGAGAAAAACCAAAGGAAGAGGGTAAGGAAATCGATAGACGTTAAAGGCGAAAATATTGAGGGGCGACTGTATCAATGTTTGGAGATCCAGGATTATGTAAAAGAAGAAGAAGAAGCAAAAACAGAAAAAAAAAATAAGAAGACCAATGAGAATAACAATGTGAATAACAAAAATACAAATAATAATAATAATAATAATAGAAATAATATAAGAAGAAGCAGAAGAACCAGAAGAAGAAGCGAAAGAAGAAGAAGAAGAAGAAGAAGAAGAACCAGAAGAAGAAGACAAAAAGAATAAGAAAAAGGAACAGAAGGAAAAGACGAAGACGAAGAAGAAGAATTATGAGGACACACAATATGAGGAAGGAAGAATGGAGGATAGTAAGCTGACAGGCGTAAGACATACAAGGGGCGAGTCAAAAGAAGAGTAGATGAACATTAAGGGGAGTCACCTCGCTTTTTTATCTTTCTCTCCTTTACTCTCTTTCTCTGGCTTGTATCCATTGGGCCCCATTCAGCCTACTGTTTTAAGACGTTTACCCCATTCAGGTGTCAATATTTTCCTGGTGAGCGGTAGCGAGCCAGCATGTATATATTTTTGTTTTGACAGCAAGCTAAATTTGTACACTTTTTGATAGAAAAATGTCTCCAAGCCGGATTTCTCTATACAATGCTGGCTCGCTTTCGCTCGCCAGGAAGAAATCGACGCCTAGATGGGGATAAACATCTTACAACAGTTGGCTGAATGGGGCCGAATGGATACAAGCCAGGGAAAGAGAGAGAAGGAGAGAAAGAAAAAAAACGGTGACCCCCCTTAAGAGAAGAAAGAGGAGGGAGAAAAAGACGAAGTGAAGGCTAATGAGGACGAATATAATATAATTATAACAATGGTAAGCATAGAGTGAGCTACCTCCTCCCTTATTACGGAGAGTAGGTGGCACCCTCATTTCAACACAGTTCCACCCCTGTTTCTGTCCAAATCTTTAATCCAAGAGTAAACCGATTTCCCCATTTAGTATTCCACTCAACAACTAAACTCTGGAACTTTCTCCCTCAATCTATCTTTCAGCGTATGACTGAAACTGTTAAAAGGTACGTGTGTACAGATATATTTACTATACTGTACGTACCTTGAATTTGTCTCTTTGTCACTTTGAGAGAGAGAGAGAGAGAGAGAGAGAGAGAGAGAGAGAGAGAGAGAGAGAGAGAGAGAGAGAGGGGAATAAAGAGAGAGAGAGAGAGAGAGAGAGAGAGAGAGAGAGAGAGAGAGAGAGAGAGAGACTCAATACACACAGCTTTGCCTTTTAAATCCTAACAAATAGAAACACAAATGGTAGCCGGTGGTGGTGGGGGTGAAAGCCGAGTACCCTTGATATTTGACGTGTCCCAACTAGTGTATACATGCAGGGGCGTCTATGGCAATGTCTGGCCATCAGGGTTAAGGGGAGTAGAGTCGCTTTTCTGGTCCCCTTTCTCCCTCGTGTTAAGCCCCATTTGTTTTGAGATATTGAGACGTTCGGTCCATTAGTTTGGCGATTTTAAGACCTTCCACCCCATTTCCTTGTCAATATTAAGAAATTTTTCTACCAAAAAATGTACAAATTTATCTAGAAGGGGGATCTAATGGATATTTTTTTAACTTTGATGGAGGTCTAGGGAAGAAACTAAGAAAAATAATGAATAAATGAAAGAAAAAAAAATCAACCAAAAAGTGAACCATCCCCTTCTTAACCCATTGGCTGCAGGTGACGTTCCGGATGTCCTGGCAATTTACAGCAATTTCCAGGCTTTAAAAGCCTGTAAAAGCCGTAGAAATAGTGGGCTTGGGCGGGAGCGTGAGGGACCCCCCTCCGACCCTCAGAGCAGCGAGCCGCTCACTGAGGGAGACTGTGTCTCGCATGGGTGTCTCACAACAGTGTTGCCGAGCGAGCGAAAGCTAATAATTAACGGTTTTCCCGCATGGCTATGGCAACGCTGCGGGTGAACCTTGCCACCTACGAAGCTCGTTCAGGTCTCATTTTGAAGCTATTTTCGGCTATTTTTTGGCAGAATACAGTTTATTTAATGCAGATGCTTGATTAATCATTCAGGAGTGCCTGAATATGCCCTAAATGGCCCAAATATGCCCGCAGCGTAAGTGTTAATGCTGATGAGAAAGAGGAAGGAGGGTAAGAAGAAATGGAAGATGGTTGAGAAAGGGCCGATGGATGGAGGATAGTACAGTGCCAGGTAAAACAAATATAACGAGAGCGGTGGGAAGAAAGATAGAAATGGAAAGAAAGAAAGAAAAGATCGAAAGAAAAGAAAGAATATAAGAAAGAAAGAAAGAATATAAAAAAAGAGAAAAGAAGGAAGAAGAAGAAGAAACATAAGCAGACGGAGAATAATGAGGAGGAGGAGGAGACGAAGGAAGAGAATGAAGAAGATTAAGAAGATGAAGGCCAACAGTGTAAGAAGCGGAAGAGGTAGAAGTGACGCCGCCGTGACCGAGAACCTCTTATATACTGTACTTGTCTTGTGCCCCGACAGTGTAAATATGGAGGGACGACTGTATCAATGTTTGGCGATCCAGGAATGTGATATAAAAAAAAAAAAAAAAGAGAGAGAGAGAGAGAGGTAACCTTGCGGTTCATTCTGGGGAGATATTGGAAGTGGAAGGAGAGGGATTGTTTACTGCACTACACTCATTACAGCGTGTGCAAAATAATGTCTACTCTCTTCTTGAACTGCTCTATCGAAAAACTTTTTACAACTTCTGAGGGCAGTTTCTTCCAGGTATAATAGATCTTATACAGTATGTGAAAAGGAAGAGGAGGAGGAGGCGAAGAGGGAGTAAAATAAATGAAGAGGAGACAGACCACGGGAGGAAGGTAAAGAAAGAGGTGGAAGGTATTGGAGAAAATAATGAAGGTGCGAGAGGAAGAGAGACTGTATCAACGCTTGGTGATCCCAGATTATGAAAAAGGCGAAGAAGGATAGAAGGGTAAGAACAAGTAGAAGAAGGAAGGAGGAGGAGGGGAAAGGGGAAGAGGAAGAGAAAGAAGAACAGCAATAAAGGAGATAGACCAAGGGAATAGATTACCGAGTGATGTGGTGGGATCAAGAACGATAGAGAGCTTCAAAATATAATTAGATAGGCATATGGAAGAGATGGGTTGGGTGTGAGGGGGATCTGCCGGGTAGGTGCAGACTCTCGGTTTCTTATGTTGACCTCTGACCGTTTTGATGAGGTCGGTCCTCATGGTGTTACTGAGTTGGGCCTATAATTAGGACTTTAATTAGGGTTGGGTATGAGACAGATCTGCCTTGTGTGAGCCAATCGGCTTTCTGCAGACTCCCATTTTTTCCCATGATATCTTATTTTCTTAAGAGGGTAAAACAGGAGGATGGAAAGTAAAGGAGAAAATAGTGAAGGTGGGAGAGGAAGGGTGACTATATCAATGTATGATAATCCCAGATTATGGAGAAAAAAAGGAAAGAAGTGCAGAATGAGAAGAAGTAGAGAAGGCATGAGGAGGAGGAGAAGGAAACGAACGAGGAGGAAATGGAAGAACATGAATAAAGGAGATAGACCACAGGGAAGAGGGTAAGACAGAGGGATGGAAGATAAAGGAGAAAATAGTGAAGGTGGGAGAGGAAAAATTATAGAAATTGTTCAAAGTAATCAAAATGTTTTAGATAGAGAAAATTATTGGATTGGAAAATTAATGACCATCTATCCATTTGGACTTAACAATCAAATAAAAAATGTAGGCAACATTTTGTATAAAGATTTATTAAAAAACGATTTTAATAACCCATATTTTAACTTCCCTGTTTTAAACAGAAGACCTGGTAGACACGGTAATAGAAGACTAAATACATTTAATAAAAAGAAAAGCAGGTCTGATATTATAATTATTGTTAATAATTTATATTCATTATATCGAAATTTCGGAATTAAAAAATTAAAAGATTCATTGAAAGGCCTACAAAAGAAAAGTTTTGCTCCTTTTATAGAAAATATTCTAAATAATAAACATAATTTCACAAATAAATTTAAGAATATAGTCTTTGCTTGTATGGGATATATTAGAGCTAATTCTAAGAAATCCAAAGATAACCGTATTAAAGATAAAGTCATGTCCACTTTAAATTATTCCTCTAAAATTTTAGACAAAATTAATGTTAACAGTCTTATTAATTCAAAGAAAGTTAAGTCCATGTTACCAGATGATTGTAAAGATTTCAAACCATTAATAGTGTATTCATATGAACGACCTGTTGGGTCTATTATTTGTAATTATAATAAAGTTTTAGGAAATCTTTCAGGTAATGATATTTTCAATAATAATAAATGCGTGTGTGAAAGAGTCATGGATATGCCAGCTAGCAGACGTGATGCACTAGCAAAGTTCATTTATAGTCCGATATGTCACATATTAACAGGTGATGTAGAACTAGTTAAACATTTTGCAAACGACAAATTAGCGGAGCTATGTCGTAAAGGGTTTAAATTTAGAATAGGGAGTAATAAAGTAACATGGGACATAATTTTAAAAGATATTGTTTTTTTCAGTCAATAAATTAAAAGATAAATTGTTAAAAATTGCGTGCTGCAATGCGAGAGAACTAGAAGCATGGTCTAAATTATTAATTAAGTTAATTAGAAATAAAATTTTCTCGCTTAAAAATGAATTTAATCTTTCAGATTTTATAGACTATAATTATAATAAGCTTAAAGCTGATTTAATAAATTTACATAAACATTTTGTAATCACTACAGTAGATAAAGCCAGCAATAATTATAGCTTCACATGTAAGAAATTTTATCTTGAAAATATGAAAAAAGAATTAGGTATTAAGGGTAACATATTACGTAAAAATATTTGCGGTAATTCTGTTTATGAAATTCAAAATAATCTGAATATTGATAACTTAATCGATGAACATACCAAGAAAAATATAATATTTGATATTAAACTTTCTGATAAGAACAAGTGCATTGCAAAATTATACATGTTACCTAAATTTCATAAAAGACCTTATAAATATCGCTTTATTGCCGGAGCAAAATTTGCTACCACTAAAACTCTATCAAACAAGTAGTAAATTGCTTAAAATACATTAAAAGTACTCATAAAAGATATTGTAATACCATCATGAGAAGAACTGGCATTAACTATTATTGGAGTGTTGACAATTCGTTAGAAGTTATTGATAAAATAAATACCATGCCGAAAGTTACCTCGGTACATAGCTTCGACTTTTCAACTTTGTATACCAATTTGCCTTTAGATTTAGTATATTCAGAACTTTGCTTTATTATAGATTTGCACTTTGACAGGTTCGTTAGGAATGGTAATTATTTCATAAATGTTTATACATATTTTAATAATGCATCACTTAGCTCTACTCCCACTAGTTCTGTATATTTTGATAGAACTAAACTTAAAGATGCCCTTAAATTCCTCCTTTTCAATACTTATGTTAGATTCGGGCCGTACATTTTCAAACAAATATTAGGAATTCCTATGGGTGGAAATGCTAGCCCTTTAATTGCAGACTTATTCTTGCTTGCTTTAGAATTTAAATATATAAAAGACTTAGTTGACAGTAGCAAGAAAAATAAAATTCCAGAAAAATTAGCACTTGCTAAACTGTTAAGTAATAATAGTAGATATATTGATGATATTCTTGTTTGCAATTTGTTAAATTTTAATCAAGTTGCTAAACTTATTTACCCTAATTCTATTCCCCTCACACAATGTAACGTAAATTATAAAGTTGAAAATTTTCTTGATATAAATATAGAGATTGTTAATGAACAGTGCATACTTAAAGTATATCACAAAGTTGATGATTTTAATTTTAACGTAATAAACTTTCCTTTCCCTAGTAGTAATATCGATAGTAAAATCACTTATAATTGTTTTTATTCCCAATTAATAAGATTTTGTAAAATCTACACTAAAGTAGATGACTTTTGGGCTAGAGCTAGGTTACTATACAGACTCTTAGTGGACAGAGGTTTTGAGGCAAGTAAATTGTTTCCATAAATTTAATCTTTTTAGGGTCAATTATTGTGACTGTATTCTAAAATTTGACATCAATAATTTTAATCAAGCATTTTTAACTTGAAGTTTCTTGTATAACCTCTGCTTACTTTTTGTCTGTATTTATTGTTTATCTTTTTCTTTTTCTATTATTATTATTATTATTATTATTAATATTGATGATTTTTTAAATTTATTGTTCTTGTTAAAAGAGTACTCTTTGTTTAAATCTGTTGTTACTTCATATTTTGCAATTATTTCTCTTTATATTATATGTATTCATTGTCGATAGTATCAATTGCTTACTTTTTGCGATTTCCTTAGTTTATTTGTGCTATAAATGTAGGTTATTTGTAGGGTAGTTATTGATAGGGGTCACTTGAGGCATGCTATGCTTACAGGTACCTACCCGATAGCACTATCGTTAGTGAGTGCTGTACTGTATTTTATATATTATTTTGTAATAGTATAGATATCTTATCAATATTTGTATTTTTTACTATTGTTAATGTCTTGTCATGTTGCAAATTTGATTTTAAATAATATTTTGACATTTAACATGTAGTTTCTTTATTCATGCAGAGTTTAGTAAAATTTGCCAGAACGTCCCGGACTTCCCAAACTTGACTACTTCCTTTAACGTGACGATAGTGCGTTGTTATATGTGCGATTGGTTTGCTTGGGAAACAGATTAACTTGCTCATGTAGTGATGTACACCCTATGTGGTGGATTGTGTTCTTTTATTTAATAATTTTCATTTTAGTAAGCGTTGTTTCCACATAGCGATTTTGATAATTTAATTTGACTTTATATTGTCCTTGTCCGAATTTTGGTTTGTTTAGTTTGCAAGTTTTACATTTTAATGTCAATGTTTGATGATCCCAGATTATGATCAAGAGAAAAAAGGGAAAGCAGTGAAGAATGAGAAGAAGTAGAGAAGAAAGGAGGAGGAGGAGAAGGAAACGAATGAGAAAATGGAAGAACATCAAGAAAGGATATAGACCAAGGGAAGAGGGTAAGACAGAGGGATGGAAGATAAAGGAGAACATAGTGAGGGTGGGAGAGGACGGGCGGCTATATCAATGTTTGGTGATCCAGGATTATATAAAGGAGGTGGAGAATGGGAAAGGAATGAAGAAGGGGTAAAGTAATGAAGAAGGGGTAAAGTAATGAAGAAGGGGTAAAGTAATGAAGAAGGGGTAAAGTAATGAAGAAGGGGTAAAGTAATGAAGAAGGGGTAAAGTAATGAAGAAGGGGTAAAGTAATGAAACAGAGAGAATGACGGATAGTACGCTGACAGGTGAATGAAATAGAAGAACAAAGGTGGGTAGAGAGCAGAAGAGAAGATGAAGATGTAGAATATAAACAAGAAGCAGGAGGAGGAGTTAGAGAACATTGGAGATTAAGGGAGCCCACCTCGCTTGTTTTATCTTTCTCTCCCTCTCTCTTTGGCTTGTATCTATTCGGCCCGATTCAGCCTACTGTTTTAAGACGTTTACCCACATCCAGGTGTCAATATTTTCCTGGCGAGCGGTAGCGAGCCAGCATATATATATATATTTGTTTTGAAAGCAAGCTAAATTTGTACATTTTTCGATAGAAAAATTTCTCCGGCGAAGCCTGATTTCTCCATACAATGCTGGCTCGCTATCGCTCGCCAGGAAGATATCGACACCTGGATGGGAATAAACGTCTTAAAACAGTTGGCTGAATGGGACCGAATGGATATAAGCCAGAGAAAGAGAGAACAGGAAAGAAAGATAAAAAAGGCGGTGACCCCCCTTAAGATGGTTAAACTCAAAACAAGAGTAGGAAGAGGAAGAGCTGTTAGCGTGCCCTGGCTTTACCTCTTATTTATATATTTACTTATTTTGATTAAATTATATTTATTTAGTTTTTGTGTATGTTTATATTTATTGTTGTTGTTGTTGTAGTTGTTGTTGTTGTTGTTGTTGTGCCCCGACAGAGTAAGTATGGTGGAGCGACTATATCAATGTGCAATGATAATGTCGGACAGGTTGGGAGAGAAGTATCCTAACCAGGATTCGAACCCACTCACTCCAGCTATATTTGGGAGAGTTGGGCACCGTAACCACTCTACTATGAGCGGATATACGGTAAGCAACCTTAGTTCGTATTTGAAGAACCAGGTTATAGTCTCTTCGTACGCGTGGCGAGTTTCTTAGACTTCAACCATAACTATTTACCCCCCCCCCCAACTCGTCTAAGTGGTACAATTTTAATCATCCTGGTACTATTATGGAACCTCTCTGATGACAAATATGTAATGATAATGTCGGACAGGTTGGGGGAGAGCTATCCTGACCAGGCTTCGAACCCATTCACTCCAGGTATATTTGGGAGAGTTAGGCATCGTATTCACTCGACCATGAGTGGATTCAAGGGAAACAAGCTCAGTTCTTATTTAAAGAACCAAGTTGTAGCCACGTACTGTATATGAAGACATAAACCCTCCACGAGACCTGGTTCTTTAAAAGAAAAGAAAACAAAAAATAACACCCCTAATAACCGCTCATGGCCGAGTGGTTACGGTGCCTAACTCTCCCAAGTCTACCCGGAGTGATTAGGTTCGAATCCTGGTCAGGATACCTCTCTCCCGATATTATCAATGTTTGGTGAGCCCAGATTATGGTAAAGAGGAAGAAGAGTGGTGTGTGTGTGTGTGTTACTCAGTTACTCAGTTACTTGTTCGTCAAGGGGAATCCACGCAATGCGAGCTAAGCTCATTATTATCGCGCCTCCTTAACTGGGAATGTATTGCGTGAAATGCATGTTAAGTGTTTTATGTACTGTTGGAATGGCTGTGGATGTGTGTGTAGTCTGTATTTTAGCCAATTGGCGACATCGGAAACGAAGGCTTAGGGTGGATCTGTATGGTACCATTCTCACTACAGACGGTACCGTCTCGCCCGAAGGCTTAGGTAGCCATCAGCTTAGGTGAACCATATGATACCCATCTCGCCTTGTACCATTTTTGCCAACCCCAGATGGGACGTCACAACGTCGTCCACTTATTCCAGGTACCTATTTACAGCTAGGTGAACTGAGGCTAACACATGAAAGGAGACAAGCCCAATTTGTCTCCGCCCGGCCGGGGATTGAACCCCCGAGCGTGTGTGTGTGTGTGTGTGGAAGGGGGGGGGGGGGGGGGGGGTGTAGACTAATATGGAGGATATTGTGTAAATAGGCGTGAACAATCTATGGAAAATCGTGGGGAATCAGTAAACGAAATGTAGAGGAAGAGGAAGAAGACTATTTGGCGACCTAAGACGATGATTAAGAGGAAGAAGGAAGTGGAAGAAAGGATGGAGGAAAAGTTGGAGAAGGATGGACAGAGGAAATGAAGAAGAGGGAAGGAGGGAAAGGAAAGAGCTGGAAGGTACGAGGAGAATATTTTGAGGGTAGGAGAAGGCGAGTATATCAATATTGGGTGATCCCATAATATAATAAGAGAGGAAGAAGTAAATCAAGATAGAAGGAGAAGAACTAAGGAGAAAGGTGGAGGGGGGGGGGAAAGACAAGAAGGAGGAGAAGGGAAAAAGGGAGGAAGAAATGGAAGCACAGAAAGGAAAGGAGATAGGCCAAAGGAGGAAGGTAAGGAAAGGGGTGGAAAGTAAAGTAGAGAATATTGAAGGTGGAAGAGAACGGGCGACTATATCAATGTTTGAGGATCCAGGATTATGTAAAGGGGATGCAGAATGGGAAGTGGATGAAGAAGAAGAAGAAGAAGATAATGAAAAAGGAAGAACGGCATAAGGGAACTACCGAGAGAAGAACAAGTGATGAAGAAGGCAACGAGGATGATAAAGAAGAAACATAAACAAAAGAAGGGAGAATGGAGGAAAGGGAAAAGGAAGGCGAAAATAAAAAGAAAAGGAAAAATGGAAGAAGGAACACAAAGACAAAACCAGGTAAATAAAGGAAGAGGGAAGCAAGGAAAGAGAAAGAATTAAAAGAAACAAATGGAAAACGGGCACAGGAAATACATTTAATAAAAGGTAGGGGAGTAACTATATTAAGGGGAGATTTCCACTTGAGGGATTTTTTTCTTGACTCCTTTCTCCCTCATGTTTAGCCCCATTGTTTTTCTAATTTTAAGACGTTTGCCCCATTATTTTCACGAGTTAGAATTTTCAACCCCTTTCTGTCAAATTTAAGACCTTTCGTTCTATTTAGGTGTCGATTTTATCCTGGCGAGCGATAGCGATCCTGTAATTTAAGAGGAACCGGCTTTCAGCCGGGACATTTTTCTACCGAAAAATGTACAAATTTACCTTGAAAGGGGCTCAAGGGGGTGTAATCTTAAGCTTGAAGGATATCTAGGGACCAAACAAAAAACCTCCCCTTAAGGTGGAGAGAGAGGGGCGACTTAAGGGGAAAGGGTATATTTTTTGGTCGATTATTTCATATATTTATTATTGATTTAGTTTCCTCCTTAGACCTCCATCAAACTTAATAAAACCATTCATTAGATATCCCTTCTACATTAATTTGTACATATTTCGGTAGAAAAATGGCCCAGCCAAAGGCCGGTCCTTCCCAAAATTACAGGCTCACGAGCGTTCGCCAGGAAAAAAATCAACACCTAAATAGCACGAAAGGTCTTAATATTGACAAATAAATGGAGTGAAAGGTCTTAAAATCGACAAGCTAATGGGGCAAACATCTTAAAATCTGAAAAATAATGGGGCTAAACATGAGGGAGAAGGGGGCCTAGATAAACGACCCATCTCCTCATAATGCATATTTTGGAGATTCAGGATTATGCAAAAGAAGGCGAAGAAGCATGAGAAGGCGGAAGAGTAGGAGAGGATGAAGAAGCGAGCAGAAACGAGAGAAGCAGAGGGAAAGAGAAGAAGCAACAACGAGGAAGCAGGAAAAGATAGAGACAGTAAGGATATGTAAGGAGATGAACGATAAGTACCGAGGAAGACAACATTTACTGAATAAGAACAAAAAAGAGGACCAGAAAGAGGAAGACAGTAAGGAAAGAGGTGAACATGGAAAAAGTAGGAAGGGCAAGAAAGAAGAAGATAAATAAGAAGATGGAAGATGAAGCAAAAGAAGAAGAGGAAATAGACAGAAAAAAGGAAGACACGTAAAAAAAAAAAAAAAAAAAAAAAGGGATGAAGAGAACAAGGGAAAAGAAAGTAGATGAGAAAAGAGGAAGAACATAAAGCAAAGGTGAGTAAAAGAGGAGGACAAGAAAGGAGTAGGAAGAAAATTAGTAAACATTAAGGTGGAGCGAAGAAGGGCGACTATATCCAGGTTTGAAGATCCAGGATTATGCACAAGAAGATAGAGATGAAGGAGAATGAAAGAGAAGGCGGTGGAGAAACGATGAGAAAGCTGCAAATATAGATGAGCAGGGAAACATTAAACGGAATGGTGAGGACAGGGAAGATGAAGGAAGAACATTAAAGAGGAAGAAGCAGGAAATGAAAGACAGAGGAAATGGAAGAGGGAAACAGAAAAGAAAGGAAACGTTGGCAGGGGAGAATACACAAGAAAATTAGTAGATATTCCGAAATACTGTAGAGGAGGGGCGACTATATGATTATGCAAGGAGGAGAGAGAGAGCGAGAAGAAGAAGAAGAAGCAGGAGAAGAATAAGAAAAAGAAGGAGAACACAAAAGAAGAAGAAGAAGAAGAAGAAGAAGAAGCAGCAGGAGAAGAAGAAGAGGAGAGGAGAGGAGAAGAGAACGATTAGGCGATGAGGAGCGAAGGAAAGGAAGAAGAAGAGGAAGTAGAGATAAGAAGAGAACAAGGAGTCAATGAAGGGAAAACAGTATGGAGAAGAAAGAGGAAGTGGAGAAAAGGTAAAAGGAGGAAAGGGTAGGAAATACCCCCCAGGAACATATAAAGAAAGGAAAGATGTTTAAGTACAAAAACGGCCACACCCAGAATGGCCACAATATCCTAAACCTAACTTATTCATTTTAACTCCACTGAATCCATTATAACCTATAAAGTAAACAAACGAAGCCTAGCCTAACCTAACGTATGCTGCTTAGGATTATGGCCGTTTGGGTTGTGACTGTCTAAGAGTGTGGCCATTTTGACCTGCCTCAGATGTGATGAGAATAATGTATAAGGATCGAGAAAAGAATAGGAAAATGGTACAGACGGGGAGATAGATGATTTACATAGATAATAATGTAGAAGGTGAGAGGGAAGAGATTATGATGATGATACCGAAGGTGAAGACAAACAAGACTAATGACTACTAACCCTTCGATTCCTAGAGATCCTTCCTAATCTAAATAATATCGTTCAATAATAGCCAGAATATTATGAAGAAACGCGTCATCGTATCCTGAAGAGGTTAACTCCTTCACCAGCATTACGTAATTTTCATCGTATTATGGTTACCATTAGACGATTTTCTTTTGTTTACAATCTACCTATCCGACTGAAATTGGTAAATACGATGTCAGTAATAACTCTTAGTAACATAGGTCCTTCTTAAACTGCATGTAACCATCTACATTTAGCCAGAATCAAAGGTAAAAAGGCGTCATGGTGCTGAAGAGGTTAATAAGAAAAAAGAGCGTACTAAACAAGCTGCTGCAACCTACAGTATATCTCCAAATTTCACAACTGTATTTTTTATAAGATAATGCATATCAAATTAATAAAGTTTATGTTATTGTTTTTGTTATTGTTATAGTTTGTTCTCTTAATGTCGTTATTAATACGTTGATTAAGTTGTTGTAAAGCGTGTGATATTGGTCATTATATATTTGTTGTTGTTGAGGAGTAGAAATCTAGGAGAGAAAACAAGTTTAGTTGGATGTTAAAGACAAATGAATAATAATAATGCTAATTAATATTGTGAAGAAAACAAATCTAAACAATGGCGTGAGGAACTTAAATTTATAAAAGTAAAGAGAATATTTACAGTTAACTTGCAGTAAAAAGAAGGAAAATATTGCAGTATAGCTAATATATGCAACTATTGTCAACCACTCACGTTTAACATAAATTATGATACTCCGTTTTATAAAGAAATAGTCAGGCTTTTAGAAATGGTGTATTTACTTTTGTTTTATGTGGTTCAACTCAATATGCAATAAAATGCTGAAAATGTACATTCATGATTGCCTGAGTTCATGAATTAAACACACACACACACACACACACACACACACACACACACACACACACACACACACACACACACACACACACACACACACACACACACACACACACACACAAACGGACGGGAAGCAAATACATAACACACCCATACAATCATTCAAACAAAACAATAGCACCTAACCCAGAACAAATAAAACAGAACAAAATACATACAACAAAATATCATGATTGTAAATATTGTATCTCACGTCAACGATGAAAGTAAAAAGGTGAGAAAATGTGTGGGAGGTGAGGAGAGTAATGCAGTTTTATGAGTTTACAAGTTTTTGCAAGCTTGATGGCACGGGCGGGGGCTTACTTATCATATTTCTCATAATAATAATACTGATTTAGTAATATATAATGAAAATAATATTGCTTGGATACTGTAAAATCCTTGTTGAAAATAGTAGAAAAATACACAATCTGAAGTTTTGTTCCTGAATCATCGGACTGGGTGAAAGAAAATAATAAACACACACGAAAGTAGTTTGTTTATACATGTATTACAAATAATCGTCCTACTTCTGATACTAATGACATGACTTTAGTAACTATTAGGTATATTTAATACTCAATTTGTGGTATAATATATTATTACAATATCGAAACGCTGATAAAAGGAATACAGTAAATGAAAAGGCAAGATTTGATATTATAGCATGCTGCAGTATTTTATAGCATATGCAAGAATAATACAGCATTCTGTATACCCTATCATAATTATTGTAAGAACAAAGGGAAACTCGAAAACAAATTCAGTAACACCGATATAAACAAACAGTGTAAATGTAAAAAATCACTGAACGTATACGAAATAATAAACAATACACGTCAACAAGAAAATATATTATAAGGAGAGGATCTATTTAATGGTCGATTTATGTATATATATATATATAATATTCTTTTAGTTTCCTCCCTAGACCTCCATCAACTTTAAGAAAAACGTCCCCTTCCAGAACAAATATGTATATTTATTTCGATAGAAAACTGTCACGGTAAAAGGCCGGTTCCCCCTAAATCAAAAGCTCGCTATTGGTTGCCAGGAAAAAAAACTCTACCTGAATGGCACGAAAGGTCTTAATATTGTAAATTAAATAGGGCAAAAAGGCTTAAAATCACCAAACTAATGGACCGAACGTCTTCAAATCTGTAAAAATGAGGGAGAAAGGGTCAAACAAATCAATCATCGCCCCATAATAACTATATGCAAGAAATACAATATTAATGCTGCAAGTAAAGGCCAAATAAGATGGAATCGGCTTTTCTTACTATCATATATTCCACTGTTTACGACTTACCTGTGAGAGTCGTAATTTATTCAGGAGCTTGGCTTTCGTTCCCTCGCCTCCGCCTGCCTGCCTGCCTGCCTGCCTGCCTGCCTGCCTGCCTGCCTGCCTGCCTGCCTCTCTCTCTCTCTCTCTCTCTCTCTCTCTCTCTCTCTCTATAGTAGTAGTAGTAGTAGTAGTAGTAGTAGTAGTAGTAGTAGTAGTAGTAGTATCGTTTAACAAAGACACTGACATCTTGAATAAATTTTTCACAAGGCTAGCCATCTGGTCTGATAGGCGCTGAATTTAATGTTTTATTTTTCTCCCACCCAGCATTGTCTACGTTTAAGGGGAGATGGTCTATTTTTCTGGACCCCCTTCTCCCACATGCTTAGCCCCATTAGTGTTTATATTTTAAGACGTTCGGTCCATTAGTTTGGCGATTTTAAGACCTTTTGCCCCATGTCTATCAATATTAAGACCTCTCGTGCTATTTAGGTGTCGATGTTTTTCCTGGTGAATGATAGTTAGCCTGTACTTTTGAAAGAAATTGCCTTCGCCGTGTACAAATTTATCTAAAAGGGGGATCTGAAGGATGTTTGTTTAAGTTTAATGGAGATCTAGGGAGGAAACTAAAATAAAAAAAAGGGTAACAAGAAAGGAAATAAATACGCCCATCCCCCTTAAATCAAGTATATTAGTTTTCATGGAATTCATATTATTTCACCAACCAACTTTACTTCTGAACTCAATTAATGAAATCAACAAATGCATGTGGCACTCCAAGGACTCGAACCTAGGATACTCACACCGAAATTCCGCGCATTTATCCATTACGCTATCAAGACAGTTACCTAATGTAATTATAAATATGGATCATACACCGTCATGTCGTTTAGTAATTTACATATAACTGACTAATTATATTGTTTGTGGGTAATAAACTACACCGTTCGAAGTGGTGGTGTAGTGGCTAGCATGGTTTAGTGCAAACTCTTATGTCTGGGGTTCCATATTCCGAGTAGATAAGAACTGATTATCAAAGCTGTTTACCTTATTTGACTTTTCACAGACTTATGGGTCAAGCTGAAAAATGTGAGCGCAAAAGTCAAGGAACAGTCCATGAATTTTCCTTTATCTACACACAAATAAATAATAATACATAAATAAATACAATACCAAATAAATAAATAAATATAAACACTGTATATTTGTATCTCTTCATTATTAAATCTATCTATCTACCCTTTTTGTTTACATAAGTATGCAGGTGTATGTATACATGAATTTATCTACTTGTTTGCAATCTATTCATATATCTATATTAATTAATCTTCCTTTCTGTTTGTTTACTTATCTATCTATAATACAGTGATATGTTTAAACTCTAGCTTTTAACAATATTTGTTTACATCTATTCAAAAATCTTTCTAACAAATGTACTTTGCTAACTTTATCTCCACTTTTAAATTACCACGGCACCTTCTCAGATAAGCCTAAACCTTTTGCTACGACTTTTGCTGCAAACTTAAGCTTGAGTGATATTGGTGTTACTCATCTCTCTACACTCCCATCTCTATCCTAATGTATCCTAATATCTACTAAACATCTGTATTGTACCCTCTCTGGGCTTGATACTCAAGGCATACTGTTAAAATGTGTTTTTTTCCGTGCTGACTCCCTGTTTCAGCAAACATTTCCATCTTGGACTTTCATCTACGAATGTCTCTTTTCACTGTAAATTTGTCCTCCTTCAATCTGTCCTGGAGAGTGGTAACCGCTTTCTACCCCCAACTATTGTCCATTTGCTACCATATCTTGTGTTCTATCTTTTAAATTATATTCTTACTAAATCAAATCTTAAACTTACTACTTCTCACATGTGCTTTATCTCGAATATTGGTTTCTTAAGGAATGCTGTAATAGTGATCTTTCGTTTCTTGCTAACGTGTTATCATGATCATCTCGGATTTCGGTGAGGCCTTGCTCCTGCGTTAGACATATAGAACATTATCAGCTGTTGGTTTCCTATCTATTCCTTCTCGTTTTGATTGGAATATTTATCAATTATCTTAGTTGTGCTGTACTTTAGATCCATTCTTATGCCGATTACTATACCCTATTCTACAACAACCTTCCCTCAACAACTTGTTTTTGCTGTCCCTTCAAAACTTACATGATTAGGCCACATCACACCAAACTTCTCGTCTATAAACTATCTCCAACTGGGGCAGAGGTAACTTTTGGTGTGTTCAACACCTCCCACATCAATATCTTCATGTGTATAATATTTACAGGACTCCCTTACTCTACAACAACAATAAAATAAATTGTTTTTCTTTGTTCAGTATTATTATTATCTTTCTTGGAAGGACCATTTTACTGTACAACTCTTGGTATATCAGTATCACAGAAGTTAAATTTACTCTACTGGCTCTGCGGGTACTTTTTCCCCGTACAGCTACTTACTCTGCACGGGAGTATGGTATCCCCAAATATTGAGTACTGTTTGCAAGTTCCCCTATGTACCAAAATATCTCCAGTATGTAAAGAGTGCGGCGGTATCATAAGCAGACTGCCTTCTTATCACAGCTCACAGGGGACCCATTACAGCAATAGTGAGATTACATGTACTGGGGAGAGGTGAGAGTAATGTGTTTGTGGCTGAAAGAGAGTAGGCGGAGAGGGATGGTGGAGTGAGGTGGGGAGAGGGTGTTAAAGTGAGGTGGGGAGAGGGGGAGGGGAAGGGTGTTAAAGTAAGGTGGGAAGAGGGGATGGAGAAGGGTGTTAAAGTAAACTGGGAAGAGGGGGAGGAGAAGAGTGTTAAAGTAAGATGGGAAGAGGGGGAGGAGAAGGGTGTTAAAGTAAGGTGAGAAGAGGGGGAGGGGAAGGGTGTTAAAGTAAGGTGGGAAGAGGAGGAGAGAAAGGCATTGGGAAGATATGAGGAGATGACAAATAAGAGACGTTGAAGTGAGGTGGGGAGAAAGGAATAGAGGTGCATTGAAGTGAGGTGGGGAGAGGGGAAGATAGAGACGTTGAAGTGAGGTGGGAAGATAGAAACGTTTAATTGAGGTAGGGAGAGGGAAAATAGAGACGTTGATGTGAGGTGAGGAGAGGGGAATATAGAGACGTTGAAGTGAGGTGGGAAGAGGGGAAGACAGAGACGTTGAAGTGAAGTGGGGAGAAAAGAAGATATTAACGTTGATGTGAGGTGGGAAGAGAAGATAGAGACGTTGATGTGAGGTGGGAAGAAGCGTTGATAGAGACGTTGATGTGAGATGGGAAGAAGTGAAGATAGAAACGTTTAATTGAGGTAGGGAGAGAGGGAAAATAGAGATGGTGAAGTGAGGTGGGGAGAGGGTAAGATAGAGGCGTTGATGTGAGGTGGGAAGAAGGGATGGTAGAGAATTTGAAGTGAAATGGGGTGAAAGGAACAGAGGTGCGATGATGTAAGGTGGGGAGAGGAGAGTAAATGGGCTTTGAAGTGAGGTGGGGAGAAATGAATATAGAGACGTTGATGTGAGGTGGGGAGAAGGGATGATAGAGAAGTTGAAGTGAGATGAGGAGAAGTGAACCGAGATGCGTTGATGTAAGGTGGGGAGAGGGGAGCAAATGGGCTTTGAAGTGAGATGGGGAGAGGGGAGTTGAATTGAGGTGGGAAGAAGTGTGGTATTTAACGGCGAGGTATTTTATGGTGCCTTAGGGTATAATAATGTGTGATGCATTCCATTGAGGGTAAGGATGAGATTGAGTGCGAGGTTAATATAATAGATGAAAGAGGGGGCAAGAGAGGATCGATGAGATGATATAAAAACAGAGAGGAGAGGAGGGAAAAGTTTAAATAAGGTGAAGGAAGGTAGTATGATGTGATAAGATGAGATGGGTGTGAATGATGGGATACGGTGCGGTAAAAAGAGAGAAGATCAGCAAAATAATATGATGCGATGGAATTTAGGAAAGGAAATGGAGGAGAGGAGCCATGCGTTACGGTACGATACGATGCGATGAGATATGATATGATATGATGTTATGATAAAGGTATGACTGGAGAGAGGATAAGAGAGGAGAGTAGAGTAGAGAAGAAGGAGCTATACGAAACATTAATGATCTCCGAGACCTTATGATCCATCCTATAGAAATACTATATAATTAAAGAAGTTGAAACAATATTGCAAGCCGCACAAAATTAATTGCAATATATGAAAACATATCTTACATCTTTTTTTATATTGAGAACCTCTGAGGATATGTTTCATCCTTGAAGAACAGAGCTCACTCACTAAAGAATACATACTGTATATAGATTAAGTAAAAATAATAAAACTGATTGTAATAATAATAATAATAATTATTATAATAATAATAAGTATAATAATAATAAGTATAAAATAATAATAATAATAATAATATAATATAATTTAAAAACTTCAATATTTCCTACCTTGAAGCCCATTAACCAGCAGCCATTATGGCACGGGAAGGTTGGCAAAAGTGAGTGGATAGCAGAATCTGGTTTCAGTGAGTCAATAAAAGTAATAGGAATAGTAACTATTACTACTATTAATAATTGTTATGCCGAAATCTGAGAAAAATAACCAGCAGAAAGGCCCCACCACCGACACCATGACACTACCAACATGTGAAGCAGCAATTCAACCCGATGCTCAAGAGGAATAGAGAGTCCTCCTTCCCAGCACGTTTTCTGTCTCTCCTACAAGTACACCAAAACGGGAAGCCACTGACATTAGGACAGGTGATGTCAGAGCTTCGGCTCCCGGTCATACAGCTGGCAACCTACCTGTCCACCTTAATGACACCTGGAAGAAGAGTTTACCTAGATGTCACCCCCTGACCAGGACAATGAGAACCCAAAAGCCTTTCGAAACCCCACCTGCAGGCCCCTCTTAACCCAAATACCATCATCATGAAGAGACGCCGAGAATCCACCAAGACCAAGATGGACCGACTATTAGGCAGGTTCTCGGGATTCAGTTATGTTTGCCCTACCTCAGGAAGTTTAGCAAATCTTGCTTTCCAAACCCCTCATTCAGCAACCCTTACAAGGACAAAATGGGATTGGCCCCAAAAGAGTTTCAGCAACTCTTGATTGCCAGATAAATTCAGCAACCCTTATTTGTCAAGTCCTCCTTCAACAACCTGTGTCAGGAGCCACAAAAGTTCAGCAACCATTGCTTCCCATCAACCAAGCTCAGCAACCCTTGCTCGGCATCAAACTTGCTCAGCAGCCCTTGCGAGAACAGAACGGGTTTGGCCTGCAGAGTTCAGCAACCCTTGCTCACTTGATGGATTCAGGAACCCTTGTTTGCCCCAATACAAGAAGAAGAAACAAGCTGACCGGAAGTCCCACGCCTGGCGCAGCCCTGAGAAGAAGAAAAAGAAGTAGTCCAGAAAGCAGAGGTCCCCACCCTTGACGTCCGAGAAAAAGAAGACAAAGCAAAATCGGACTATCTCAGAAACCCTGAGGAAAACTTTAAAACAAAATAGTTATATTAGTACATGAGCTAATTGTCTCTGGTTGTCAGAGTCCCTTATTGATACTTTAAAACCTAAGAATAACACTCACAAGGTATCCATAATCTATGTTGAGATAGGCCTATACTGATATTTAGATAATCATCAACAACTCCATTTATGATATTCTAGATATAATAATTTTTTCTTTAATTAACCTTGACCCCTACACCCGCCAGACATACTCATATGAATATTTCTTATTTCATATTTTGCCAGAAATTATATTAAATATCGACATAATTCCTTCTCCGGGTTCTAATGATCTAAATATATGATTTGTAATGTAAATCCCTCTTGCTAGACTATCTGATTTGATTTTGATATGGAGTGCTTTGCTACAATGTTAGTGATTGATAACTTTGCCTTAAGAAATTCAGACGCACTAAAACATTTTATGTATCTATTCTCTATGCTATTGTAGCCACTATTTCTCTTCTGTAAATAAACCTTATACACCGAAGTCCACGTATATGTCTTAGTTTCCCAGTTCTATACGGACCTTACGCTCATACGGCTAATTAGGTAATTTCGCTCTGTCTAAGAAACAAACTCTATCCGGTATCTCGATAATAATAGCAAAACAATAATAAAAACAGTAATCATACAAACACAATCAGAGCAACGCACTAATATAAAGAGGACCTAGTGAAAATAATATAATATAACAACAGTATAATAATGTAACCATAATAACAATAATATAATCTTAATTATATTCAACCTTGCAGCTTAGTAACCAGCCGCCACTAGTATGCCATGGCACAGGTGGGTGGGTAACGCAACCTGGCTTTAGTAAGTCAACAACAACAACAACAACAACAATAATAATAATAATAATAATAATAATAATAATAATAATAATAAGTCATAATAATAATAATAATATACAATAACATAATACATAGAACATTGACCTAATGATAATAGTACAATTAAACTATTATACTACTATTAATAGTATAGTATAGCATTAGTAAAGTAAAATAACTATAATAAAACTGTTCATTATTTGTGACCTTGCAGGCCATGAACCAGCTGCCAGTATGCCATGGGAAGGTTGGTACAGGTGTGTGAGTCGCGCAACCTGGCTTTAGTAAGTCGGTATTTCATTATTGCATTCCAGCTTCACAGAGCTAATATCACTCTGTCCTAGCTCGCTCTCTCTGTTACTGTTTACTTATATATATATATTCAGCTCCATTTATCTGCATATACAGGTCGATTAGTCAGCCTAGAACCTAAATTGTCTTACAAAAGGAATTTTCAGTTATTAGGTCGTGTGTGCGTGTGTTTTGTTTTGTTTTTCCTATGTTCTAACTGTACACTACCTTTGGACATAGGCTACAGATTTAACTAATGTCCTATAGATTTAAGCGCTCCACGTGGTTGTTGTTGTTGTTGTTGTATTACTCCAGATGGCGAGTGACATATCGAGACAGTTTGCGTGTTGCAACCTGCTCGTTCGTGGTCTTATGTTTGCAGACCTGCGACACCTGGTTGCCTCCTCGTAGCTTGTTGCAACTCTCGAAGCTGCATCGCCACTGTCTTGCTGTATTAATTTACAATCTTGGACACCTCTCTCTCAAACGCTATCTATTGAGCTGCTTACTCACTAGGCACTGTTCCCATAGCATATCTTGAATATGGGAGTATTAATACAATGCTAATTTATTGGAAATAGCGAAGGTACTTTATGGCGAAGCACTGAAACTAAGTACAACACAAATTCCATCCCATTAATATCTTCCAATTGACACATCAGGATTTAAATCCAGGACCTTAAGATTAACAGTCTAGTAGCAAGACCACTCTACCACACTTTCCCTTATGTCTACAATGTCTGAAGTGCAAAATATCCCGCTAATACTACCGACTGTAAATTTATGCTACGGCATGAGTTCAAGCACTACATACAAATATATACCATAACTAAAACATCATAAAATATTAAACATTATTTCGTTATTTTTGTCTTTATTCGCTTACTGCAAAGAGTGGCAGGCATGAATGAATTGACTAACAGAGTGTAGTCTACTTAAGGGAGCCTGTGTCAAGGCTCAAGTAACGCAAACGTAAACTAATATGAATAACAAAGTTATTGTAATATTCTCTTACTCAACGAAACTGAAAAAGGGGCGCGGGAACGCGAAAGTGGTTCCAGAACCTGAAAATAGGAACTATAAATATTGTTTCTTTTCGGGCTCTGTCTCGTGTCGGCCACCCCCAGCAATGGGGTATGTGCCTGAGTATATACAATAATATACATACATACATACATACAAAATATAGCTACCTATGGAGTGCCGATAGCAAGGCGTTTATGAGCTCCCGACCTTCAGTTGAACTGAAGTGAATCTCAAACGATTGGAAACGGATAAATGAAATCTCGTATTTGCTACAAATAGGAATTATATTGATTCTACGGACTTTGACATTTCCTTTGCTACTGCTCTGGCTCTAAGCTTTTCATTATTATAAATAATTGAGGGCACTTAAAACAATGCAATAACATCTTAATTTTACTCCGTTTCAGTAATGTGGATTCTTTTCCCCTTTACTCTGCCTACCACTAGTCGACTATGTTCAGTTTCAGGAAGGGTATCTAGAAATCAGAGGTATCGATTATCCCAATTAACTCGCTGACTCCCACAGAAGCTTCTAAAACTGCATAAAATCGTCTAATGATAGCCAATATGAAGAAATACAGGAAAATGCATTGCAGTGAAAGGAAAATATGCGCCCTTTCAGTATTCGAGGAAGCTTTTCCAACACTATTTTGGCTGTCATTACGCGTTTTCGTAAGTTCAGGAAGGATTTGTGATAGTCCAAGGGTTAATTGAAATAGCTTGTAGCCCATTGCTTCCTAGAGATCCTTCCTGAACTGAATAAAATCGTCTGATGAAAGTAAAGTAACACATTAATAATAACAATATATAAAAAATAACAATATATAATTTTAATCAGATCAAATATAACTCGCCATCGTAAACTGAAGGGGTTAAAACAACACTATGCCTCGTCCGCCCACCTGCAATACGCCCCCTGTGACATGTTCGATACACCCCGCCGTGTTCAATCTTCCTGACAGCAGAGTGGACGGCGAAAAGGTAAAAAGATCGCTCGCTACAGGTCACATGCTATATAAAAGTGGAATATATATATATATATATATATATATATATATATATATATATATATATATATTAAATAAAGCAAAGGTAGTTTTAATGAATCTTATATGTATATTTTTGTTATAGGCAGCTCAGCCATTTGTATCTTTCATACTCATAAAAACAAAGCCAATAATAACCCAACAGAAGAAAGAGCCCATTGAATTTGGGGAATATGGTGCTCCTGTGTCTTACATAGCCTCACGAAACATATAAGTTCGAAAATTTTGGTTGACTTCATTAATATATATGTACAGAGGATTATATAGCTATTATTCAAAGCTATAGCTAAAAGGGTACATTCAGATAGGGAAGGCTTAATGACATGTGATCACGTAACACAAGAAAAAAGATTGTCAGTTTCGAGTTTAGGTTCACGTTGTATTTATATACATTCTTACAAACGTCATACCAAACACATTCGTATATATGAATTGAGAAAACCCATGACCCATGTTTACAACACGAAAGTCACTACCTACTCGACAAAGCGAAGATATAATGATAATAGAAAGCGTAGACAAAGTGTGTGTGTTCTTTTTTTCATGTTTTGTCTTTTGTCTTTCTATATCACGATTTTATTTTGTTTTCGCTACAAACATCACAATGCACACTCACCGATTCAGAACATACAAGAGAAGACTCCTGCCTGGACGTCTGCCCAGCGTGTGTTTCAATTCCCACAGTGTGATACCAAATTACTGGGGGGTGAGAGTTACACAGAGTTACACAGATACTCAGACCACACAGATTTTGCGGCCCCTACTACGTGGTCAGGCCTTAATACTACTAGACAGGGGCAGTTTATTATTATGTAGTAGAAAGCAAAAAAAAAAAAAAGCAAAGTAAAAATATTAGTTTGAAGGGGGAAAATACACATACCTATTGATTAATTCATATTAATCCAATCTTCATCAGATGATCGTCAAATTTTTTCTTAACGTATCAATTGAACTGTCGACCACCTCCTTTGGTAAACTATGAGAGAGAGAGAGAGAGAGAGAGAGAGAGAGAGAGAGAGAGAGAGAGAGAGAGAGAGAGAGAGAGAGAGAGAGAGGGGGGGGGGGTGTAAGCCACCTATGGCGAGTTACAGTAGTCTTATGGAAAACTGCTTTACTTCTACGATACTCTGCAAATGGCGTATAGACAAATATGCTACATACCTAATATACCATTGATCTGCTTTCTGCATATATTAAGGGTTTCGTTTGTTCTATCAGTGAACAAACCTGCCATCAAATTATCCCGACTTCGAAACGTTCAATTGCGTGGAAAGGTATTTGTGTAATCAATTATCTACCTCTATTAACTATCTATCTATCAATATATATATATATATAATAATATATATATATATATATATATATATATATATATATATATATATATATATATATATTATTATTATATATGCATCCCCTACTACAGCGCCCCACTACGACGCCATCCTTTACCAGAACGTTTAGAGCTACAGGGTTACCTTGCTACTGTTTTCCAAGATATCGACCAGGCACAAATTATCCTTTGGCTGTATCAAATTATCCGTGTGAATGTGCAGTCCTCAATGAGCTGGAAAACTAAGATTAGAACAGTTACATGATCTTATGTATACAATATCAATTTAACATGGGTGTAGAAATGGTTACAATTTACATATAACTTATAATTGATTAGAAGTGCATAATAGTGAAAACAAGTTTACATAGGTTTGTGAATACAAGCACTCCGGAATATTTACATCTAGATAGAAGTGAGTCTTGTGCAAGAGTGTTTGAATAGAATAATAATGTGACACTGTTATGAGTAGAACCTGAGAGAATGATGTGTTATTTTGACTGCAGATCAGGCTGAATAGGATTTTATAAACAATATGTGTCAAGCGGATGTTGTTAGGCAAAGGAAGAAAGAGCCAAAGATATTTCAGAGATTATCAACGAAGTTGTTTAATAACTTAAAATATCAACAAATTTGTATATTACTCTAGGATAGCATGTAAGGTTATGGGGAGGCTTCTTCATTATCAATTAAGGACTCCAATAAACAGAGACAATTTAACTCAAGGAACTAAAGGCTGAATTAACAAATATGTTTCCCAGGTGTGTGATATCAGATTTTCTTCTCTTCGCCTTCTTCTCGTTATGGGCTGGTGACCTCTGCTCGTTGTGCTTCTTCTTGGATGTCTTCTTCTGCTTCTTAGGCTTAGTAAGAGAGAGAGGGTTACTGAGGATGGTAGATCCTAAAATGGGTTGCTGTTTTTTATGGAGCAGGGGTGAGCCTGCCAAACTATTTTTCCTCTTGCTCCTTAGCCATTTTCCTGTTCTTCCTGGTTTCGGCATCCTTGAGGGGAGGAAGGGTCTTTGTAGTGGGGTATGGGTGGCTTTTCTGCTCTTGTTGTTCTGGCCCTGCATTCTCTTGTCTTTTCCTCGCCCAGGTAGCAGGTGAGGTGGAAGGTATGCTACCAGTTGCGTGATGAGTGTTGTTGGTTGGTGACGCTCTGATGTCTCAGGCTCTGCGATTGGCTGTACATATTGCAGAGACAGAGAATGAAGTGGCAGGGGGTAGAGAAAACTGTCTTGGAGGGGTCACTACATTATTCATCTGGATCGCAGCTATCCTGTTGTAGAAAGTTGCAGCTGGTGTTATCTTCGGTGTAGTGCTGCTGGGGGCTTCTCAAGTCTGTTATTTCTTAACTCTCAACATAACAATTTTGCTTTCACTCATCACACATATTAAATAGAGTTCTTGTAGCAATTGAATCCGATAAAACTGAATGAGAAATTCGCCCTGTTACCTTCCAGAACTTTCATTTTTCAATAATTAACTATTTTAGTAATATGCCCATTACTTAAATTTTATGCTGGATTATATTTAACTATACTATTTAAGTGTAGAAATAATTTGTGGGACTCAAAGGCTTACTTGAGACTGAGGTTATCCTTTTGTTTGTTAAAGGTCGATTCTAAACTGCGTAAAACCATCTCTTGTTATCAAGAACTAATTGGAAAATTCGCCATCGCACACTAAAAGGGTTAAAATGTATAACACCTAAACCCCTAAAAGAAAAAAAAAATAATAAAAAAAAAAAAAAAAAAAAAAATAATAATAATAATAATAATACAAAAAAAAAATATATAAACTAAATTAAATAGATCAATAAATAAACCCTGTGTGTAAAACCCTCCCTACACTCCGTACTACAGCGTCCCACTACGACGCCATCCATTACCGGAACTTTCACACTGCTACAGCCACCGTCACAAATTGAACAACTTTTGCCACAACTTTCCGAACGACCGCCAACTACGGCTATCAGAGTTACCGTTATTACATCTATACCTATTACGGTTACTGGCACGGCTAGAAAGAAATACTGTACGCCTATTATTTCTACTATTGCAAATTCTATTGTTGGTACATTGGGGTTTGTAGTAGAGGATTAATGTTAATAACGGGGTGTTCCTTAATTATGATTATGGTTTGTATTACAATTGTTGATGAGGTAATGATGATTACTATAATTGGTAATCGTTAAAATGCATTATTATTATTATTATTATTATTATTATTATTATTATTATTATTATTTAGTAGCAGTAGTATTAGTAGTAGTTGTAGTAGTAGTAGTAGTAGTAGTAGTAGTAGTATGGTATGTTGATTCTAATGCTAGCGATAACAAGCCAAATGATAAATTTAATTACTATTGTCTGTATATTTTCAGCTGATGGTAAATTGGCAAGTCCTCATCCTGTGTATTCAACTATTATGATAAATTTTGAAGCGAAATATGTTTTTAACCATGAAAACTTGGTATTTATATGATGCAGAGACATAGTAGTTTCATATTTTTCCATTAAATATCGAGAAATCTGTTGCACAGGGAATCAGTTTACAATCAGCTGAAACATAACGGACTATAAAAACTGGTCATAAGGATAATTACCATTCTCTCATGTTTTCCTACAACAATAACTGTCATCGCAGTTATCAATACCACACTTACAATAATCATAACTACCAATATCACAAACTAATGCAACATATTATCCATACCTTAAGGGGAGATGGGTCCTTTTTCTGGACCTCCCTCTCCCTCATGCTTAGCCCCATTAGTTTTCAGATTTTAAGATGTTTGCCACATTAGTATGTCAATTTTAAGGCCTACCGCCCCATTTCCTTGTCAATATTAAGACCTTTCGTGCTATTTAGGTGTCGATATTTGTTTCCTGGCGAACGATAGTGAGCCTGTAATTTTGAAAGAACTGGCCTTCGGTCGGTACACTTTTCTACCGAAAAGTGTACAAATTAATCCAGAAGGGGGATCTAATGTTTTTTTTTTTAAAGTTTGATGGAGGTCTAGGGAGGAGACTAGAAAAATCATTAATAAATACAAAAACCGGCACCTAAATGGCACAAAAGGTCTTAAAATCGCAAAATTATTGGGGTTAAAAATTAGGGAGAAGGAGTCCAGAAAGAACAAACCCCCCCTTAACCACTCTATACACACCTCCTTACAATCATCAGCAACTCGCTACACACGCTTCTGATGCCACTTCCTTAATAAAATAGTATAAATATTCACAAGGGTGACAGGAGTATTCGAGCTAATATTTCTACCATTTCGGGAGAGTCAGCAAGGGAATAGGTGTTGAAATTTATAGTCCATTTGTTCAAGCCCTTTTTGAGTTAATGGTCAAGATGGGTTGCCTAATTATAATGACTATACTATACCACGCACTACCAAAGCAAACACCATAATAAAATATTCCACCACGCTTACCACATGTACTACCACAACCACCACACCTGATCCCACGATAAACACAACCACTCACTACCATACCAATCACCATCATGTTATTATACAATATGCCCCACCATAACTACCACACTTACTGCCACAAGTTTCATAACCACTCACAACCACAAAAATGGACCTCCAAAACTACCACACATATTACTACTACTGTACACTCACTCACTTGTTTTTGGTTCTATGTGTATACAGGAGACAACAGGCAGACTGCCTGTACGAGTGTTTCCCTCAAAGCCAAAAGAGAACCACAAAACTACCACTGCCACGACCACACATACTACCACCAAAACCACACACAACCACCCCAGCCACTACCACTGTTACTGACCACAGCTAACATAGAGTCAAGATAGAGCCCATTAAATTGTTATGCTCAACCGGTCTCAGCTGCAGTATTGTTTTATTGCATAGATAGTGCACGCAACAACCAAACGACCACAGACAAATACTGACGCTATATCTGTCTGTCTGTCTGTCTCTTCCTTTGCCTGTTCGTCTGTCTGTTCGTCTGTCTGTTCGTCTCTCTCTCTCTCTCTCTCTCTCTCTCTCTCTCTCTCTCTCTCTCTCTCTCTCTCTCTCTCTCTCTCTCTCTCTCTCTCTCTCTCTCTCTCTCTCTCTCTCTCTCTCTCTCTCTCTCTCTCTCTCTCTCTCTCTCTCTCTCTCTCTCTCTCTCTCGCGGATGAATTGAATGCAGCTCACCGCAAGATCGATGCCCTGACTACGAAGCTTGAATCCCTTCAAGAATTTGCCACACTCAACGTAGGAGTGCCCTCGGCCCAAGAAACCAATACGATGTCAACTGCCATTCCAGTGCATACAGTACCGGTACCGGTACCCACACCAGCAGCTACTTAGATGTTGCAGAAAATAATAATGACTCTACTCTCACTCCCCCCCAGGAACATTTTTCAGTTAGTGAGAAACAATGTGCATCCCAGTACCAGTACCAGGAAGGTCATCCCGACAACATGCCAAAACCGCTTCAAAATTCTGACTATTGACGAGGAAGAGGAAACGGAAGAAGTTCGGCTTGTGGGCGACTCCATGGTCCGTGGCCAACTAACCGAGTTTTGCGCCAGGGCATCCAGGACCAGAAAGCGATTCTGTATCCCAGGTGGCGGCGTGGACGACATTGTTGCGGCTGTGGAAGAGGTTTCCAGGCTCGCCCCCGCAAGCACTACGTACGTCATCCACGTTGGATCTAACGATGTCCAATGGACGCGGTCAGAGGAACTACTTTGCAAGTACCGGCGGCTGATCAGGTCCTTCAAGGAAAAATCTAATAGAATCTTAATTTCAGGAATTTTTCCCCGGATTGATGTAGAAAACCGATTCTACAACATAGCTACCAGTACAAATCGCCGACTAGCCAAACTCTGCAGGGAGGAGGACATCGGTTTTGTCGACACGTGGGATCATTTTTACTATGATAAATCTTTGTTTTCAGGAGATGGTGTACATCTCAATGAAGTAGGAGCTGCACGTCTTGGTCGTCTGCTGAACGATGCAGTCAAGGATTTCCGTTAAAAAAACGGGGTCAACCAGACCCCAGACAGGGTAGTGTAAGTCAAATACGAACTGAAAATTCAGACAATGCACAATCGGTAACATCCAACTCTAATACTCTTAAGGTGTTTTATGTAAATGCTCGTAGCATACGCAATAAATGTTCAGATCTAGAGGAAATCGTGTTTACAGAAAATTATGATATAATCGGCATTACAGAATCTTGGTTAAATACGGAAGACAGAGACTTTTTAGCCGAATAAACGCTTCCTGGTTATACAATGTTTGAGAAAAGTCGGATCAATAGAAATGGAGGAGGAGTTCTGTTTTTTATAAAGGAAAGTCTTAATCCCGTCTTAATGTCAAAACCTCAAATTGCGAATATAGACATATCTTACGTATTATTAAATAATAAAAGAGGAACTAAAATAACACTAGCTTTATTATACAGACCCCCATGTCAATCAGTGCAAACTGACAGTGAAATTTATGAACAAATTGCAGAAATAACTAACATACAAGATACCGTAATTCTTGGCGATTTCAACTTACCCGTGACTAAATGGGGCGATATTCTTACTTCACACTCTGGACATGACCTCTATGCTAACTTGCAAGAGAGTTCACTTTTTCAATTTGTACAATCTCCGACCCGTGGTAATAATGTGCTTGACCTTGTACTCGCAACAAAAGAAGAATTAATAGAGAATTTGAATGTTGGTGATGAATTCAGTAACAGCGACCATCGTACGATAACTTTCACTTTAAAGTTTACTAGTAACAAATCAAATAGCAGCATTGAGAAAGTCCCTAATTTCAAGAAAGCAAATTTTCATAAACTTAAATCAAAGCTTAAAGAAACTGACTGGAGCTTCCTGACTAACAATAACGACATAAATACATCTTGGGAGTGTTTCACAACCACTTACCTTAAGGCAGTGCAAGACTGCATACCATCGAAAATACGGCATCCAGGCCATAATGATAAGCCCAAATGGTGGAATAAAGATATTTCAGACTGTCTACTTGCTAAAAAATTTGCTAATGATAGATTAAAATCCTCACAAAATGACGAAGAACGGGTGAAATTTGTAGAGCTACGACGCAAAGCCAAAAAGTTAATTAAGCAAAGTAAAAAGACCCTGGAGTTACATGTTGCGAATCAAAGTAGAACAAACCCGAAAGAATTCTATAGTTATATCAGAAAGAAAAAAGTAGTTACTTCAACTGTTGGACCGTTAGTTGATGAAAATGGAGAATACACCAAAGACGAAGTACAAATGAGTAATGCCCTCAATACCTTCTTTGCATCAGTTTTTACAATCGAAGACCTCAGTGATATCCCTACACCATCGCCGATTCAGATTGATAATTCAGATGTTCTAAGCAATATCACCGTTACAGAGAGAGAAGTATTGAATTGTTTAGATAAACTCAAGGTAAATAAAACGCCTGGACCTGCTACAATCTCGCCTAGAGTTCTAAAGGAAGCTAAGGATGAGCTCTCCAAACCACTGACATTGCTATTCAATGAATCCTTGCAGTCTGGGACTATGCCTGATCAGTGGAAGCTAGCCAACGTAACACCGATATTAAAAAAAGGCAGCAAATCCCTACCCAGTAACTATCGTCCAATTAGCTTAACCTCAATTGTATGTGAAATGTTAGAAACGGTCATAAGAGACAGACTCGTAAATCACTTAGAGGCAAATAACTTACTTAAAGATACTCAACACGGCTTTCGTAAAAAACGTTCCTGTTTAACAAACCTCTTAGACTTCTTCCACGATATCCTTAACCTCTACGATGAGAGTAAAGCTGTAGATATTATATACCTTCATTTTCAAAAGGCCTTTGACAAAGTTCCCCACAAACGTTTACTGCTAAAACTAAAAGCGCATGGAATACAAGACGGTGTGTTGAAATGGATAGAAAATTGGCTCAGCGACAGAAAGCAAAGAGTAGTCATAAACGGTAAGGCATCTAAATGGACCAATGTAAGTAGCGGAGTACCCCAGGGATCGGTACTAGGACCAATTCTCTTTCTAATTTACATCAACGACATAGATGAGGGTCTCACCTGTACAATCTCAAAATTTGCTGACGATACAAAAATTGCAAATAGCGTACTCTCAAAAGAACAAGTTGACGATATGCAACAAAATCTAGATAAATTGTCATGTTGGGCCCAAATTTGGCAAATGAGTTTCAATGCGGATAAATGTAAAGTACTACATATCGGATACCTAAATGAGAAAGCAAACTATTCGATGAATGGCACTCAGCTTAAGAATGTAAACAGAGAAACCGATCTGGGAGTAACAATATCGAGTAACCTAAAACCGAGTCAACAATGTTCAGAAGTTGTTAAGAAGGCAAACAAAGTAATTGGCTTTATAGGCAGGTCATTTGAGCATAAATCCAAAGAAGTTATCCTAACCCTTTACAATTCCTTAGTCCGCCCTCTTCTGGAATACTGCGTTCAATCCTGGTGCCCTTATTACCAAAAAGATATAAACAAGCTAGAACGAGTTCAACGTAGAGTTACCAAAATGATACCTAGCCTAAAGAACAAACCATACGAAGAGCGTCTTAGAGAATTAAATCTATTTCCTTTAACCCAGCGCAGATTAAGAGGTGACTTAATTCAAGTGTTCAAAATCATCAAAGGCATCGACAATATGAACTGTAGTAAGTACTTCACTATCGACCAATCTAATTACACGCGGGGAAACGGTTGCAAAATTATTGGTAAATCTTTTAACTCACACGAATTTAAGAATTTCTTCTTCAATCGAGTTGTCAACTTGTGGAATGGGCTTCCCCGAGACGTTATAGACTGCAGCACCGTTGATTCATTTAAACTCCGCTTAGACAAATATCTCGCATCAAACCCGCGACTGACTGCGTTTGTAAATGAATAACTTTATTTTATCCCCCCCTCAGTTACTAACCCATCTGTCCCCTACTAACTTCCTAATCCTGCCACGGATATTAGTTCTAGGGCAGTAGTTCCCTTTCCAATGTTCCCTTACCCACTCTAAACCACTGTTTGGACACTTGATCCTCATTATTTTGGAGGACAAGCAGCCTAGAAGGGTCACTAGACCTGTTGTTGCTTGATTTCCTTTGTACTCCTTTGTACTCTCTCTCTCTCTCTCTGAATAAATATATCTATCTATCAGCATTTAACTAGGCTTATCTGTATCTCACGCTCAGATATACAGTATTTTGAACTTCACATCAGCAACGCAAGAGTGCATCCATGAATCAGGCTAAGATTCATACGTAGATTTATTTTGGTCTACTCTTAACTCATTTAAATCCAACTTCACTACTGCTTCATCCATTCCACCATTAAAATCTCCGACTGGCAATCTTGTAAGTGACCCACGAGGTAAAGCTAACCTTCTTGCGGATATTTTCTCCACCAACTCAACCTTAGATGAATAAATCAAGATGTCCCTGTACTTAATTTTAATTCGCCTGAAATTCCGTCACTTAAGATCCACACCAGACATGTCAAAACTATTTTGCAGAATCTCTCAGTAGATAAGGCTCCTGGTCCAGATGAAATTCCTCCAATAGTACTTAAGAATTGCTCTTTGGTGCTCGCTCCTGTATTGGCAAAAAATTTCCGTCTGTGTACTCATACCTCATGCTTCCCAGTACCCTGGAAAGAAGCAAACATCCATCCAGTTCCTAAAAAAGGTGCCTCTTCAGATCCATCAAACTACAGACCAATAGCTATAACTTCCACTCTTGGTAAAGTCTTTGAAATTATATTAAATAATCACATAATTAAGCATCTTGAGAATAATAAATTAATCAGTGATAGGCAATATGGTTTTAGACGATGTCGATCAACTGCAGACATGCTTTGCCTTCTTACGCATCAAATCAACCAAGCTACAGACCAACATGGTGAAACACATACAATAGCACTGGATATATCAAAGGCATTTGATAGAGTCTGGCATCAATCCTTATTGTCGAAGATGTCACACTACGGCCTTGCATCATTAGTTCCACTAATTTCTTCTTATCTTCATAACAGAAAAATACGTGTAATGGTAGATGGCCTTTATTCTCAATTTCACTCAATAAATGCTGGTGTTCCCCAGGGATCAGTTTTGGCCCCAATTCTGTTCCTCATTCATATCAATGATCTCATATCTACCACTCATAATCCAATACATTCCTACGCAGATGACTCAACACTCCACAGTTCCTTCATATTTACCAATTCTTTCACCCAACCCGATCTTATAAATTCAAAAATAAACACTGCAATTTCTCTGAACCAGGACCTTTCTAGAATTAATGGATGGGGACAAAAGAATCTAGTTTACTTTAATGCACAGAAAACCAAATACATTCAATTTTCTAACCGACAGAATCTCACGGACTCCCATATATTTTTTAATGATGTAAATATTCCCACTTCCCCTAGTATTGACATTCTCGGTGTAACATTAACTACTAACTTGAGCTGGACACGTTATGTTAGAAGCATTGCTAAGAATGCCTCTAAAAACCTGGGACTCCTGTACAGAGTTCGAGAATTCTTCACTGACGAGCAGTTGGCCGTGATATATAAAAGTCATGTGCGTTCTCAGTTGGATTACTGTTCACCTCTGTGGGGTGGAAGTGGAGTGGTTGCATTGAGGCAGTTGGACAAAATTCAAAATAAAGCTATTAGATTAATCAATAACCCTACAATCACAGAGGACCTTCCTACATTATCCATACGAAGAAACGTTGCATCCCTTGCATTATTCTACAGATATTTTCACAGCAATTGTTCCGAGGAACTTGCTTCAATTGTGCCGCCTCTCCACATCTTTCCGCGTAGAACTAGGGCAGCTGAGAGCGCCCATGAATTTACACTTTCTCCTCCACAATGCAGAACTTCTGCTTATCAGAATTCATTTATCCCCAGAGCTACTACTCTTTGGAATTCACTTCCCTCGAATTGCTTTCCACAAACTTACAATCTGCAAATGTTTAAATCCAGTTGTTACAAACATTTTATGAATGGAGGATGCCTTTAGGCACATGGACCTTTTTGTTTTATCTGTGTTTTTCCTTCCTCCGTTCATTGTCTCTTTAAAAAAAAAAAAAAAAAAAGATTAACGCTCAAATATATATTGTTACGTATCTTGTAAAGTCACGTTCAACAGGTTGGTCTGGTCACATGACATCCAGTAGGTACGGATGTTACAATATATATAATATATACACTAACAAAACACACACACACACACACACACACAAACTACATCACACACATAGGTTCAAGCTTGATGAAGACATCACAAACACACAGGTTTACACAGCAATTAATCAAGATATACATACCCAGAGACCATGTACACTGACAAATACACACAAGACAGTGCAATGATTAATATGTTCAAGTACCGGTATATCAATCTAGATTACATACACACGCGCGCGCACACACACACAAACATACATACACACACACACACACACACACACAATCACTCTCACAAAACTAAATGCACATAGAAACATACACGCACATTTGTTATCATAATTACATAAACTCTCTCTCTCCTCCCGACCTACTCTATGCCCTCAACTCCTGCGAATACAAAGGCACATACACACACACATACATATGCATCCATATATACACGAACGCACTCATACACACACACACAAAGAGCCACATGCACACACTATGCCTTTGGAAATACAATATCACATGCACACACAAAGATAAAGGCAAGCATAAACTACATCTTACACCATCACAACATTGATAACATTACTCCGTTGTTATCACGGGCGCAGGACAAACAGAACTATTGCCAAAATAATCCCGTAATTTTTAACGAACACAAGCATACCTAACCCTCAACAGTACTAGTTTATATATTACTGTCATTTTACCGTCATTTAAGGGGAGGTAGGTCGCTTTTCTAGACCTTCTACCTCTATGTTTAGCCCTATTTATTTTGAGATTATATGACGTTCGCCCTATAAGTTTGGCGATTTTAAGACCTTTCACCCCATTTTTTGGGGGTCAATATTAGGTCCTTTCTTGCCATTTAGGTGTCGATTTTTTCCTGGTGAGCGATAGCGAGCCTGTAATTTTAAATATTAAGAGGAACCGGCCTTAGGCCGGGACATTTTTCTACCGTAAAATGTATACATTTATCTTGAAGGGGGTTCAAGCGTTTTTTTTTTTTTTTTTTTTTTTTTTTTTTTAGCTTGATGGAGGTCTAGGGAGGATACTAAATATATAAATAAATAAATATATAAATAAATGAAACAAATTCTACCAAAAAGTGAACCATCTCCCCTTAAAGGTTTAATACCGTAACTAACCATAATGTTTTAATGAGGTGTTATATTGTAACTTTTACGTATATTTTCACGGTGCAACATTTTTTTTTCCAAGTCATTAACCTGTTGAGTACCGGTGACGTCCTTTTCATTTATATTCTGGAGACTATTACACGATTTGACTCGAACGTCGACCCATTACAAGACTACACACTATCTCAATTAATCCTTTTCGCTACCATACATCGTTCCTAAACTTCATAAAGTCGTTGAAATGTGGCTAAAATTAAATTGAATAGACGTCGCCGGTACATAAGGGGTTAACCTATTCAGTACCTGTGACGTTCTTCTCATCACATTCTGGCAACTATTACACAAATGTATTCAGCTTAGGAAGTGCGTCTAACTATTAATATGCCACAGACTGCCTTAATCAATCCTGTTAGCTATCACAGATCATTCCTAAGCTTCATAAAATCATAAATAGCTGAAAAGAATTAACAAAAACTCGGCACCGATAATGAAAGGGTTAAGAAAAGTAGTTTATTACTCCTTTGTACCGACTGTCACTTACTCTGTCAAGGATTATGGATATGCAACGGGGGAGGTGTGGTGGAGTGGTCTTGCCACTGGACTGGTAATCCAATTGTCCCGGGTTCTAATCCCGATGTATCAATCGAAAGATATTATTGAGATGGAGTTTGTGTTGTACCTAGTATCAGTGCATTACAACAAAGCCCACCGAAACGCCAAAAACAAAAATATCCTCATAGTTCCCTGAATAAATAGCACTGTATGAGTATTCCAATATTTAAAATATGCTACAGGGAGGCAATGCCTAGTAAGTTAATTGCTCAATAGGTGGCGTTCTGAGAGTGATGGTCCGAGTCTAGAGGTTGAGACAGTGAAGCACGAAGGCGAGGCAGCTCCAGAGATGGGGCAGCTTCGAGCCGTGAGTTGGCAACCAAGCGCCGTGCATCTTGAGAAGGCAAGATGGCAAAGGCTGGTTGCAGCTCTAAGTGTTTCACATGTCTCACTCCTTAGACTGAAACGAGGCCTCAAGGGCTTCACCGTTGAATGTACAGTGGCTGAATGTACAGACTCTCAGCCTATGCCCGAGAGGGAGCAAGTTGTAATATAGAAAAAAAAAAAAAAAAAAAACATGAAAGTGCCTTGTCATGGTATATTGGTCGTAATATACCCTTTAGATGTAACTCTCTCTGGTCCGTACTTAAGTTTGTCCCCTAGTCTACCAAGAATGACTTCCCAGATTTCCTTTAAAATAAAAATAAATGCCCACCAGACCTCTTTGAAGCTAAATTTGTACATTATTAGACAGTATATTGTCCTGGCCTGAGGCCAATTTCTTCCAGGTTACAGGATCGCTATTGCTCGCCCAGAACAAAAACCGACAACTGAATCGGGTAAAACGTCTTATTATCGCCAAACAAATGGGGTGACGCGTATTAAAATCTACAAATTAATGGAGTGAAACAGAGGAGATCCAATAAAAGCTCTAACGGACCAAATAATGTTAACCATGGAACCGAGAAGCTCCTGTAACTGGGACAAACACCGAGAAGTGGGGTACAGCATACCCCTAGGATAAATACATTTGTAAAATATATATATGTATGACTTATATTAAGACTTTAATGGTACTAAAATATTCTTTGGCTTTCTGGCCATCATCTGAAGCATAATTGAGCAAGTGTCCGTGAGTATTAAAATTACCAGGCACTTTGGTATGAAATGTTCTAAATTAAAAAATTACCTTTCTATAAAAATGTATAGAAACAAAAATAACTGACCAAACTAGTTGAAATACTAGAGGCTGATGGCCTGATGATGGGGGAACCCACTGTGCATCCCAAAACACCCAGAATATCCTTGCTTACCTGTTGATAAGTAGAGAAATGCAATGTATTAGAAACACTTGTAAAAAACGGTAAATACTGTCAAATCATCGTAAATCAATCATAAAATGATTGGGAATTTATCAATGCAAAATATGATGGTTATACAGTCACAACAGGTGCATTAGAATTTGGGCACTTGATCGACAGGTTAAACACTTTTATTACCTGTTGAAAAGTAGAGAAATGCAATTTATTAGAAACATTCGTAAACATATGTACAGTAGATACTGTCAAATCACTGTAAACCAATCATAAAATGATTGGGATTTTATCGAGACACAATATGATGGTTTTACAGTAACAACAGGTGCATGAGAGTTTGGCATCTAAACGACAGGATAATACTTTAATTTCAGAGTTAGGCTACATGCATCCAAAGCGAGAAGTGGGGTGTGAGATACCCCAAAGGAGCTGTAGAGTGTGGAGGGAGGGAGCTAGCTGAGCAACACTTCCTGCCTCCACCAGATCTTGACTCAGACTGACTTTTGCACCCCTCACCAAGCAGCTGGCTGCTGATGTCATTTGCTGACACCGAAATAACGTGTTTTGCACACCTTTCCGGGATATCAGTCACCCCACTAGTGGATTTTAGGGTTAAATTAAATATAGGACGGGTAAAACGATCAATATACCCCTAGATTTGATAACAATTAATATACCTCTAGATTTGATATATCTTTGTATGCCTTTATTATACCATTGATTGGCTTATTTTTGGCTATCGGTATATTGTCATGTCTTCATCTTGATTACTCAATTATTGCGATGATTTTTGTTTTTGTTTTTACTGAAATACGTTTTATGAAAACTTGGTAAATGTACAATAACTTTATCAACTGTCACTGATGGTATGAAATTAATTTTGGCTTTAGGATAATGCACGGGTAGCGTCCCCATTTATATTGATAAGTTAGCATAAATAATACAACAAATGTTAATATTAATATATTTGTATTAACATCAATATTATATTACAGGTAAGAGTAATAATATCATTATTATTATTATAACAGAGAAAGCCATCCTACCATGATTTTATGCGCTAACTATTGAATTCATGTTCGTTTAATGTACGTATGCCGACCATATCAGGAAATCGCGTGATTGAAGCACCATCAGAGAATATTGGTAAGGGTAAACTCATAGGTTCAGCTTATCATCAGTGTATTACGTAAGTATACGACAGTATCAGAGAGAGAGAGAGAGAGAGAGAGAGAGAGAGAGAGAGAGAGAGAGAGAGAGAGAGAGAGAGAGAGAGAGAGCGAGATAGGGGGGGGGGGGAGAGTAAGGGGAGCACCGGAAAAATGAACGATATATGGAAGGGAATATAGCTTGAGTGAGGGTAAAATAATTAAGTGAGGGCGAGGGAAAGCTTTTAGAATAATTAAGAGATACTGAAATAGCTAAAAATAAAAGTAAATTTTTCTCCCTTGGGCAATAGTGACGGAAATTATTGTGAAATGCAGTCCCGGATAGTAATTTAACAAGATCGTTAAGTAAATTACATCTAAGATATTATGTTATTGCATTTATTGAATAATATGGGAGTTAACAATTTTGGATATGGTACTCTATTTATATTTTTATTTATTTCACTCCAACACCTTACACCTCCCAAAGAAATTAATGAAAGCAAGCATGTGATCCACCGGGATTCGAACCTGGTTTACTACATACAGATTATAAACACTGTCCATTACACCATCAAGGCAGTTGATGCAATATTTAGCTCAAATATACCATATGGAGATGCTTGAGAAGTGTGCGAGAAGATTAAAAGCTTTTGGAAAACATATGTTACCTTGCCTTATATAATTAAGTTTCTTAGCGATATTCTTATGCATGTAATTAATTATGTTCAATTATGACCGATCATAAGAGAAAATATTGTTGTTTATGTAAGAATATGTCTGTGTGTATCATTAATATATTGTATCACCTGTATCGACGCAGGTGTAACTTTTTTCACATGCTCTTTAGTTTTGAATTTTCATTTTGATCGCATTACTCATGTTCTTGATTCTTTCTCCCTTTTCCAAGCTACAGTATGTTACTCAAACCATTTCATTATAATATTAAATAATAATATTAGTTAACAAATGTGTTACGTCTTGGTCCCAATACTTCAGATATCTTCTATCATACACTATATAGCAACCGTATAAAGTTCTCGAAATATTCTGTTTCTCCATTTTATCTCGCTACACATTTTCTAGATTCATTTTTCCTTTTCCAGCCTTGCGACTTTATTCACAATATTGGTTGTTCACTGATAGCTTTGCCTACAGTTTATCTATTCTATTTGTCAATTTGGTTTCACTTCCTATCTTTTCGCCTCAGCTTTTCAATCTTATTATCCTAGTTTTCGTTTCTACCGTGTTAAAATGTTCTTGTTACCTCTTCAATGATTTATTGTGTATCTTTCCCATACATATTTACTATTTTGCCTAAGTTTCCTTCCAGTCTCTTTCCTAAATTATCTAGTGTCTTTCCTCCCTTTCCTTAGCCACGTGCCCTGAAGCTTGTTTACATTAAGGGGAGGTAGGTAGTTTTTCTGGTCCCCCTTCTTCCTCATGTTTAGCCCCATTAGTTTTCAAATTTTTAGACGTTCGTAACATTAGTTTGGCGATTTTAAGACCTTTTGCCCCATTTTTTGTTTGTCAATATTAAGACTTTTCGTGTAATTTAGATGTCGATTTTTTTCTGGCGAGCTATCGATAGCGAGCCTGTGTTTAATTAAAGAGGAACCGGACCCCGGCCGGAAAATGTTTCTATCTAAAAAAATTACAAATTTATCTTGAAGGAGGGTCTTGGGCGTGTGTTTTATTAAGATTGATGGAGGTCTAGGGAAGAAACTAAAACAATATATATAAAAAATACATAAATGAGCAAAGAAATACGCCCATCCCCCCTAAATTGATACGTTAGTCAAAATCTGTATGCCTATATTATTTTGCCTTACTCTTTTCCAATATTCTTTATTTCTTCTGTAATCACAAAGCATGTGATTCTGGCAAGTTTATAGTTCTGGTAATATGCGGGAGACATTCTATCTTTTTTTATAATATACTTGTTTTGCTATGCTAATCAATCCTATAATGTCCTCTATTTTCCTAGCTTAGTGACCTGACTAAGTTCATGAATTTCGATAGTTATTTCTTCATATGTTTGATGTGTCCTCGATCTTTTATTTTCTGTTGTCTTATATATTTTTTTCCTTTTAACCCTTTGAAGATCGTGACGCATTTTGACAGCATATCATTGCTCTCATTAGCGAATGTTATACAGTTTAGGAAGGATCTGTGGGAATTGTAAGGGTAAAGTCTGTCTCAATTAACCCTCTGACTTACATATACCCTTCCTGAATAAAATCGTATAATGGTCAGGAAAACACAACGCATATTGTGTCTTCTAAGGGTAAATATCGCTAGCAGTCCTATATTTTCCCACTGCCTTATCTTTTACTCTGTTAACCTTTTTAGTATTAGGACACACTTTTCCACTATATTCTGGCTAATATTAGACGATATTATATATATATATAATATATATATATATATATATATATATATATATATATATATATATATACGGTAAGAAAGGACCTCTAGCAATGAAGAGGGTGCTCGTGGTGTTCAGTAACCCCATTAAACCCAAGAGGTTCTTTCTATTATTAATATAATAATTAAATAATAGGCAGCGTAAAGTTCAAGAATTCCTGCTGGTAGGCTGAAAGAGTTAAATAATCTAGTTTTCACATATTTTATTTCAAAGTTAATGTTCAAATTCCCCTTTCCCTTTTGCCAGCCATGTGACCCAAGCTCATGATACCCCCTCTTATCCTGCTGTCCCTGGGCGGCGGGCGGGGCGTCATAGTGGCTGGAATATACCGCCCTCACGCCCGTGGGGAAATCTGGGGAATTGTGTGAGTGTGGGGCCGGGGGCTGGGGCGGGGGCGGGGGTGGGATTAGCTTGGTTGTGTGGCCCCCGTCCCCTAGTGTCACCAGGTCGCACACACACACACACACACAACACAACAGACACATACATGCACTCGCACCATAACACACTCATACACACACACGAGCACACACACACCCCACAACAAACACACACACCACAACACACTCATAAACACATACACACACACACACACACTCAGGGAGAAACACTGGACTAGGGATCCTTTAGTAAGATAGATAGGCCACCATGTTCAATGGATGCGATTTTGAAAGAGTAATTATCAAACCACGCGGTCATATATTACTTATGATACTTTATAATTTAGATTCAAGGACCTACTTATATATCCTGTACCAGTATTGCAGAGGGTATATTAAGGAGTCAACCTGTCTTTTTTTGTCAGTTTGGGTAGTAGCCATTCGATCCCATTCATCCAACTGTTTTAAGACGTTTATCCTCATCCAGGTGTCGATTTACATCCAGATGTCGATTGGATTATGTTTTAAACAGCTGACTACATTTGTACATTATTCGGTAGAAAAATGTCTCTGGAGAAGCCGGATTTCTCCATATACAATGATGGCTCGCTGTCGCTGTCAGGAAAAAATCGATACCTGAATGGGAAGAAACGTCTTAAAACAGTAGGTTGAATGGGGCCGATTGGAAAACACTCAGAGAGAAAAAGCAGGTCGGTCCCCTTAACCCTATGAGTACCAGCGACGTGTTTTATATTATAGTCTAGCTATATTTAGACGATAGTATGCAGCTTTGGAAGGATCTGTGGTAGTTTAAAGGGTTGGTGAAGATAACTTGAAGCTTCATTATTGCTAGAGATCCTTCCTAAGCTGAATATAATAGTCTAATCATTGCCAGAATATAATTAAAAGGATGTCACCGGTACTGAATGGGTTAAGGCTATGAACATATTTGAGTGTAAAGAGAGGCTAATGACACCAGTGGCACCAACATGGCGGAGGTTGGCCATTCTCTGCTATTACAGGGACTCTATTTCACAGAGAGAGAGAGAGAGAGAGAGAGAGAGAGAGAGAGAGAGAGAGAGAGAGAGAGAGAGAGAGAGAGAGAGAGAGAGAGAGAGAGAGAGAGAGAGAGAGAGAGAGAGAGATTGAGAGAGAGAGAGAGAGAGAGAGAGAGAGAGAGAGAGAGAGAGAGAGAGAGAGAGAGAGAGAGAGAGAGAGAGAGAGACACACACACACGCCGGACCCTCAGTTATTGTTGGGAGTTGCGACCTTTGGGGATAAGGGGCCTAGTACTGCACTGGCTGAAGAGTAACAACAATATTTTGAGGTGAGCAACACCCTCTGAGAATGGGGCTTTATTATGGCAAAATTTTGGATGTATAATAATACTTTAGGTCTGTTTGAAGTAGCTGTATATCGAAATGGTGTTTAAATGGATATAAAAAACACCATCTGAGGAGGAGCACTTTATTGACAACGTTTCGCATATAGCTTTTTCAGATCACCAACATATATAGACCTCTATCTCCACATGGCGTTTCCCTTAGTATTGAGGTACTTAAAAAAAAAAAAAAAAATCTACCTCTCATAATGGTACAAAGGAAATCAAGCAACAACAGGTCTAGTGACCCTTCTAGGTTGCTTGTCCTCCAAAACACTGAGGATCAAGTGTCCAAACAGTGGTTTAGAGTGGGTAAGGGAACATTGGAAAGGGAACTACTGCCCTGCCACTAACGTGGCAGGACTAAGGAAGTTTTAGTAGGAGGACATATGGGTTAGTAACTGAGGGGAGGATAAAGTTATTCTCATTTACAACCGCAGTCAGGTCGCGGGTTTGAGTGGCGAGATATTTGTCTAGCGGAATTTAAATGAATCAACGGTGCTGCAGTCTATAACGTCTCGGGGAAGCCCATTCCACAAGTTGACAACTCGATTGAAGAAGAAATTCTTAGATTCGTGCGAGTTTAAAAGATTTACCAATCTTTTGCAACCGTTTCCCGCGCGTGTAATTAGATTGGTCGATAGTTGAAGTACTTACCTCTACAGTTCGATATTGTCGATGCCTTTGTATGATGTTTGAAACACTTGAAGTAAGTCCGCCTCTTAATCGGCGCTGGTTTAAAGGAAATAGATTTAATTCTCGAAGACCGCTCTTCGTATGGTTTGTTTTTCTTTGAGGCTAGGTATCATTTTGGTAACCTCTAGCGTTGAACTCGTTCTAGCTTGTTTATATCTTTTTGGTAATAAGGGCACCAGGATTGAACGCATTATTCCAGAAGAGGGCGGACTAAAGGAAATGTAAAGGGTTAGGATAACTTCTTATGGATTTATGCTCAAATGACCCTGGCCCTATAAGGCCAATTATTTTGTTTTGCCTTCTTAACAACTTCTGAACATTGTTGACGTCGATTTTAGGTTACTCGATATTGGTTACTCCCAGATCAGTTTCTCTGTTTACTTCTTAAGCTG
>CM064487.1:19450592-19549527 GCA_032716605.1 Paralithodes platypus
ACGAGTTATATATTGGAACATAGCCGCTACACTACTGGGTGGGGCAAATAACTGTAAGCAGGCGATTTAAGGGGGGTCACCGGCTTTTTTTCTCTTTCTCTCCCTCTCTCTTTGGCTTGTATCCATTCGGCCCCATTCAGCCTACTGTTTTAAGACAGTAGGCTCGCTATCGGTCGCTAGGAAGAAATCGACACCTGTATGGGGATACACGTCTTAAAACAGTTGGCTGAATGGGGCCAAATGGATAGAAGCCAGGGAAAGAGAGAAAAGGAGAGAAAGATAAAAAAGCCGGTGACCCCCCTTAAGAAGCATGTACAGTATAATACTTGAACAACGTAATCTAATTTGTGAAGACTCTAATCTAATATGCGAATATATTGCAGACTCCCATTTTTTTATGTTCTTACGAAGCAAAATTGTGAAAAACTCGCTAATGTTTTAGTAATGCTCCAAACATCGTTCGTTGAGGCTGTAAACCTTAATGGAACGATGGTTGAATGTGTCCGATTATGCAGCCTGTACCTGGCGACGACTTTGGCTAACTCTCTGGTCAGATATTAGTAATCGTGACTGTACTTGTGGTATATTAATTCATTCAATCTATTTATTTCTCTATCTGGCTCTCTGTCACACTTTCAACTTTTGGGGAGACATTTGTTACATGCAGTTTTGTCTTTTGTCTCCTTCACTCACATAGAGAGAATAAGGCTACTTTTGTGTAAATGGGTCTACATAAACCATTTTATTCCGTCATTAATATAATTAGATCCTAAGCACATACTCATTTGAAAAGGTTATTTTTGTATCCATTATATTTTCTTATTGTTTGAGATCTTAACCATTTCACGAACAGGAAAGAACTCTAAGGCTTTCTTGATTTTCCTGTGCCGATGAGTTGAATATAACAAATCAAACACAAACACGCATATTCACCGCATTGCCACGGGCAGATGAAGAAAGCTATAGAGGAGTTTGTTATGCCTCCTTATAGTATTTATAATATACTCTATGATACAGTACTCAAGTTATATATACATTTATTTCATTTAGAAGACACAAAGGGATAAACATGGCAAAACACGTAAAACTACCATCGAAAAGGAGGGAATTTGTATGTTTTGTTTTCAATTTTAGGCTATTTTCCAAGTAAAGACAATTAATCGCGATAACGCTAAATGGTGTAAGATGTTGCATGGTATCAATACTTCATGAAAACACCCAGAAATCATATGTAGCTCTTCTTTCCGTGATGATAAGATACAAATTAAGTTTCACTGGTTTCTTGTAATATTCAACACAATGCCAAGGGAATATGAAGAATGACATAGTGAAGTTTTTGGAGTCAGTTTGAACTATTGAAACAATGCTTCATAATACACTTCTTAGTTATTTTTCCTATCCTCATCTTATAGAAGAAAAACGAAGTTAGAAATTACAAAAAACACCAAAAAGACAGCTTTCAGGACCCATGACTGCAAAACAGTGTCCGAAAATGCCAATGTGTATATACCAATTTTTACTTAGAATGTCTTAATCTTTCGAAGTATTTGACAAAACTCGCGGGACACCCTGTATGTGTGTATATATATTCACTCACTCGCTCGTTTATTTAATATATTTATATTTATATAGAATGAGTGGGTGAATGAACAAGTGCGTGAGAGAGAGAGAGAGAGAGAGAGAGAGAGAGAGAGAGAGAGAGAGAGAGAGAGAGAGAGAGAGAGAGAGAGAGAGAGAGAGAGAGAGAGAGAGAGAGAGAGAGAGAGAGAGAGAGAGAGAGAGAGAGAGAGAGAGAGAGAGAGAGAGAGAGAGAGAGAGAGAGGCTTTATGAGAGACAAGACTCATACTGCAAGTGCCTTTAGCCATGATGGTAATTGAAGTAAGAGAAGACGAGTGGAGAACAAAAAATGGTTGAAAAGGGAGAGGTACTTAAGACAAAATATAAGAAATATTGACGAAGATAAACATGATTAATATATATATATATATATATATATATATATCAATATTTCGTCAAGGAGTGCCTGGAATGAGTGCTTTGTTTTGAATGTGTTAAGACATTTAGTTGAATGTATGGTGCAGGGGACAAGAGGGAAGAGGAGAGAGGGAGAATAGTTAGGACCAGAATAAGAATAAGTGAATGAGGGAAAAATTTAATATTAACCACAAGAACAAGGATAACAAGAAGAACATGAAGAACAGGAGCAAGAAGAACACAATATAACAACATTTAAATAAAAAAAAGCAAAACAACAGTGGTTAAAACAAGACGAATTCAATTAAATTTTAATAACACTATTGGAAAGCTATAAAAGTGTAAATATAAAAAATAGTAATTAAATAATAATAATAATAATAATACATATATATATATATATATACCGGTATATACTGTATATATACATAAATATATATATAAATATATATATATATATATATATATATATATATATATATATATATATATATATATATATATATATATATATATATATATATATATAATATATATATATATATATATGACTGTCTGTATGTATATACTCCGGCACATCGTGACATACTATCCCCTAGCTGGGGGTGAGAGAGAGAGTGTGTGTGAGAGTGAGTATGAGAGAATGACAGGCGGAGGGAATGCCAGCCAGAGAGATTGTCAGAGACAGAGAGTTAAGAGAGGTAGAAGCTTCACACTATCCAACGAAGAGGAGAGAAGCAGAAAAGGTAAGAAGAAGGAAGAGCAGAGGAGGAAGAGGAGAATCTTGTGAAAAGCGAGGGGACAATAAAGTGAGTGACTGATATGACGTGTAAGAGTTCAGATCAGCAAATGTAAGGAAATATAGAGGCCATTGAAGAAGGGAAACGACTAGGGGAGAAATGCATATCCTGGATATAAGCTCCTGAACTTTTGAAGGGGGTAGTACTCACCTTTTCTGGACCCCCTTCTCCCTCATGTTTAGCATATTAGTTTTGAGGTTTTAAGACGTTCGTTCCGTTAGTTTGGCGATTTTGAAACATTTGGCCTCATTTTCTATTCAATATTAAGACCTTTCGTGCCCTTTAGGTGTCGATTTTGAGCCTCTAATTTTAGAAGGAATCGGCCTTCGGTCGGGACATTTTTCTACTGAAAAATGTACAAATTTTGCTTGAAAGGGGGTCTAGGGGGTGTTTTTCTAAGCTTAATGGAGGTCTAGCGAGGAAACTCAAAACTATATAAATAAATAAATATATAGACCAAAAACCAAGCACTATCCCCTTAAGTCAATATCTCCATTAGATAAGTTGCACAAATGAATAAACATGTATATATGTTGTCTTGCAATGGAATGATTCCTTGGATCACGACAGGAATAAGGATCTGGACAAGCAAGCACACTCCTACCCATTTTGTCATTATTATACTACAGAAACATAAATAAATGCATGATTGAGGAAGAATCTTTCCTTAAAACTTCCTTGATAAAACGTTTATTTCTAATCAATTTGTCAAGTTTTCTTTAAACACGTTATTTTCAGCTTAATTCGATCAGAAAACCACGACACACATTTGTTCTGGCTATTGTTAGACAATTTGAGGAAGGATTAATGGGAGTTAAAGGGTATATAATTAACATAGAGTTAAACCTTGTAATAACAAGAAAACGTTCCAAAGCTGCATACAGTCGTCTGGAGATAACGGGGAGAGTGATATCTGTGTGTCACTTCCCCCCCCCCCCCCTTCCCCATAACCAACTCTTAAACTAATCAACGCACAGGTTCCAAACTGACCCTCCCCTAAGAAATACGTTTAACATACTCATACCGAATGACACACACACACACCTAACATGTCCCCCCTCCTGTACCCCCTCCCCGACCAATTCACCACCCACCACGCCCCAACCCTCCAAGCACCACCCTTCCCACCAACCATCCTCCCCACTCACCATGTCCCCACGCCCACTCCCTTCCCATCAACCATGCTCCCACCCTCCCAAACCACCATGCCCCCACCCGTCCCACCCTCAAGGCCACTACAACCACCACCCATGTAAGGCCAGCTCGCGACATGCTCACTGAAAAATGTTGACATATGACCCGGACAGGAACAATGAAAATATTCTCGTCATACTGGTCTAGTCTCCCTTCGGCGGTCTCGACGTGGGTTTTGCATTTCGGTGAACGGTAGTATATTCTCGAGCAATGGTTACTGGGTTTTGAATAAAGTTTGTAGTTCAGACTTAAACTAACAATAATTCTGGTTTCTGGATTAGGTTGGTTATAGCTGAATTATTTAAGATAGTGTGTGATGTATATAGCATTGCCTTATGATTCTGAATTGATGACAGAAGTCTCGGAGAGGAACAATGAAATTATTAGGGTTGTACTGCTTTTGTTTTCCTTCGACGGTCTGTGCTTTGGTTTTTCAATTCCTTGTTATGTAATATAATCTAGCAATGGATCCTGGTTTATAATAAAGTTTGTTGATCAGACTTAAAGCTACCATAAATCTGGTATCTGGATTGGGTTGGTTGTAGGGTGATTAGGTAAGTTAGTGTTTGGTTTATATAGCATTGCCCTACGATTGTAAAGTATGTTGACAGAAGTAATGACATTTTTAGGGGTTATACTGTTTTAGTTTTTCTTTGGCGGTCTGGGCTTTGGTTTGTATTCCATTGGAATATATTATGTAGTATTAGTCTCCAGGTTTTCAATGAAGTTTGTTATTTATACTCAAAACTGCAATAATTGTTTTTGCATTTGTATTATATTTGGTTATAGAGTTATGTGGTTATTAGGTAAGCTATTGTGTGGATTATATAGCAATGCCTATGATTCTGTATATGATGTTGACATAGAGGACCAGTGAAAAGATACGGGTCATGCTATCATGGTTACCCTTCGGCGGTAAGGGTTTTGTATTCGGTGCATTGGTTACGAATTTACAGAAGTATATTATTTCAGTTTCAAAAGTGTGTTAACTTTATCTGTATTAGCTATTTATTAAGCGCATATGTAGGTTATTGAATTATGTTGACACAATACGTGGATAGGCAAAACAAAAAGATTCCGGGCTACACCGTTCTAGTTTCCCTTCGGCGGTTAGGGTTTGACATATAATGCAATAATTAACATATTTAATATTATTCACGATTCTCTCAATTAAGATTGCTCCTTGTTTTCGTAAATCTATTACATATATAATTAATGTCTAAATGCCTATCTAAATAATTTATTATATGCGTTCCTTATGTCTTATGATGAGTAACGATGTATTTTATATAACATATTATAACCGCAATAAAATAGTGTTTTTGTTCATAAAGTTTTAAAAGACGACTTGTCAAAATTAATTTCCTTAAGATATATATACCGGGTATTATATTATTTCCAAGCCTTTTCTTCCTCATACCGGTACGTTAGTGTTGTTATAGCATATTTAAACATTTATTGTACTATAAGCCTGAACACTGACGAATATTGCTGTTGTGAGTGTGTACTGTACGTCTACTTTGATGTTATTAAAACAATAACATATGTAGCATATATACATATATATATATATATATATATATATATATATATATATATATATACAAATCGTTACTTCACAGCGTATTTTACAATGTAAAATATAATTGAGAACACGTTCCCAATCTTCTACATTTTGTCTGACTCCTTTACTCCTCTGAGCCCTGATGTGCAGCTCTGAGGTAGCAAAGAATAATGTAGTTATAATCAATAGCCTCACCTTTACTTCCCACACTCTGTATACTACCAAAGGTCAAACTCACTCCAACAATAATAATTTACACGGATTGTTTTCCCGTGTCATTTTGCTTATGTTCATATATAACGTATTTATAGTTAAGCATTAATTAGCTTTCAATGCGATAATAATATGGCATCGAAGGATCTATTTAAGCCGGTATCACACGAGCGCTTTTTCCCTCAACATTTATCCTCAGCACTGGTCTGGCAGCTTATGAGGTCAACATTTAAAATGTTTCAGTCACCTAAATCGCTCTATCGTCAGTCTAGTTTCCGATACCAGTGTAAAATATACCAGAAACGTTGCCAGAAAAATGTTGATTATCAAATGTTGACTATAAAAGCTCTCGTGTGATACCGGCTTTAGTTTGATGGAGGGTGTTATTAAAATTGATGTGAGCATTCAACCACTATAATTTTTTATCTTTCTCTCATTTTCTCTCTTTCCCTGGTTTGTATCCATTCGGCCCCATTCAGCCAACTGTTTTAAGACGTTTATCCCATCCAGCAGTCGATTTCTTCCTAGCGAGCGATAGCGAGCCAGCATTGTATGGAGAATCCGGCTTCGCCGGAGACATTTTTCTATCGAAAAATGTACAAATTTAGCTTGCTGTCAAAACAAAACAAATATATATATGCTGGCTCGCTACCGCTCGCCAGGAAAATATTGACACCTGGATGGGGGTAAACGTCTTAAAACAGTAGGCTAAATGGGGCCGAATGGATACAAGCCAAAGAGAGAGAAAGAGAAAGAGAAAAAAAAGCGAGGTGGGCTCCCTTAACACTCGGAAAAAAAAAGGTGAAACATTACGCCAACTATACTACGCCTTACTAACATACTGTTCTGTGCTCTCCGACACTTTCCACTCCTTCATCTGCCTTAAGGGGGAGGTACTCGCATATTATTCTACCTCATGTTTAGCATATTAGTTTTGAGATTTTAAGACGTTCGTTCAATTAGTTTGGCGATTTTGAGACCTTTTTCCCCATTTTGTTATCAATATTAAGATCTTTCGTGCCATTTAGGTATCTATTTTTTCCTGGCGAGCGATAGCGAGCCTTACATTTTAGAAGCTGCCAAAAAATGTACAAATTTACCTTGAAAGGGGGTCTAGGGGGGGTGTTTTTAAGCTTGATGGCGGTCTAGCGAGAAAAATTATAAATAATTAAATACATAAATACATTGACCAAAAAACAAGCACTACCCCCTTAAAAGGATAAATGTCAAACAATAACATTAATTTGAGACACTCTCCTATTCATGGTGTAGAAGGCACACATCACCCAGCACACGTCACCAGCCGCACGCCATCCACTTTAAGTCACCCACCACACAACTTCCACTTTACGTCACCCACCACACAACTTCCACTTTACGTCACCCACCACACAACTTCCACTTTACGTCACCCACCACACAACTTCCACTTTACGTCACCCACCACACAACTTCCACTTTACGTCACCCACCACACAACTTCCACTTTACGTCACCCACCACACAACTTCCACTTTACGTCACCCACCACACATCTTCCACTTTACGTCACCCACCACACAACTTCCACTTTACGTCACCCACCACACAACTTCCACTTTACGTCACCCACCACACATCTTCCACTTCATGTCATCCACCACACATCTTCCACTTCACGTCATCCACACCGCTAAGCATCATCCACCACCCACTACGTCACCAGCCGCACGTCATCCACTATACGTCATCCACCACACAACTTTCACTTTATTGTCATCCACACCAATAACCCCTTCAGCACCATAACTTATTTTTCATCATATTCTGGTTACCATTAGACGATTTTCTTTAGCACTAACTCGATCTCTAGGACTCAAATGGGTAAATACGATCTCGATAAACCCTCTGAATAATATAGGTCCTTCTTAAATTGCATAAAACCGTCTAAGTTTAGCCAGAATCAAGGGTAAAAAAGATGTCATGGTGCTGAAAGGGTTAACTTAAGCATCATCCACCTCCCACTACACGTCACCCACCCCCACTACATTTCACCCGTCACGTTACCCATTACATTGTCACCCGTCATCTACCCCACGTCATACTCTTACCTACACCATATAATCACCTTCAATAAGTAACCCGAAACTCATCCTAGCCGATCACACACTTCATTATAGTCTGTTTATTCTAGGTTGGGCAGAAATCGTAACATCCAACCTCTCATAACTCAAAAAGGACTAGAGTAAAAAGCTAATAGTTCTACCAATAGGAAGACTTGGCTAAGGAATAGGTGTGGAAATTGACAGCTCATTTGCTCTAGCCCTTTTTTGAGTTACAGAAGTTAAAGGTTACGATTTTTGCCCAACCTAGAATGAACGGACTACACCCAACCCACTTCCCTCGCTACCATCACCCACCACACTTCACTCGCTAACATCACACGCCACTCTTCACTCGCTAACAGCACACGCAACACTTCACCCAGTGCACTTCACTCACTAGCATCACCCACCGCACTTCACTCGCTAACATCATCCGCCACACTTCACTCGCTAACATCACACGCCACACTTCACTCACTACCATCACCCACCACACTTCACCCGGCGCACTTCACTCACTACCATCACACGCCACACTTCACCCGGCGCACTTCACTCACTACCATCACACTTCACCCGGCGCACTTAACTCACTACCATCACATGCCACACTTCACTCACTACCATCACCCACCACACTTCACTCGCTAACATTACGTTCGCAGCTACACCACCTGTCCAGCATCTCCTAGAAGATAAAATACGCTAAGACACACTCTCTCTCGGCCACTGCTGCTGCCTTGTGTTGCCCATTATAACTTTGGAAGGTAGTATGGCCTGAGCCCCAGTCAATCCGCCTTATTTGGGTGGAGCAGTGGGGCGGAAAGTGCGAGAATGTGATGAGGTGACGAAGTGATATCGGAGGAGCGAGCGACCATGCGAGAAGGTAAGAAAGAGAGAGAGAGAGCGAGAGCGAGAAGAGGGAAGAGAGCGAGAGAGAGAGAAAGATTGCCAAGGTGTAGCAGGGTAGAACTGTGACTGTAAAAGTCATGGCAAAAAAACTAACAAGTCTTCCAGCAGACAATTTCTATCAGTAGTTCTCAACCAGTGTCAACTCCATTAATACTGTTGGTAGTTAGGCTAAGTCATGCTATGTTAATGATTGAGGAGGCATTTACTAACAAAAGTATGTTGGTTTGGCCTGCAAACCTCCCCATCAAAAGAAGCAATTAAAACAAAAAAGTCGAACAAACAACCTCGAACTGTTGATGACCAAGTAGTGTCAAAGAATTTTGAGGTCAGCATGGAAGTAAACAAGTCCGTGCGTGATTGTATGGTTGTCCAGAAACCAAAGAGTGTAGCAAACACGTTGTTGGAGAGACCTAAATAAGAGTGAGACGGGTCGAAATGAGGTACCGGTACTTAAGAAGTGCCTGTAGACTCTGTAGTCATATGGAGAGATAGAAAGACAAATGAGGAAATACGAGACCGAGGTGGTGTGAATGTGGATGTCCTGGAATAAGCGTGAAGAGGAACACCTTGAGATGATTCGGTCATGTAGAGTGAATGGTGAGTGGAAGAATGACTAAAAGATTGAATGAGAATGAAGTGAAAGGGCAGAGAGGGAGAGGCAGGCCAAGCATTCGATGGAAGGATAGATTAGAGAGGTATATGATAATGTAGTGTTGCCAATTTAGCTACTTTCCTGCTAGATCTAGAGGTATTTACTTCGATCTAGCGGCAAACTTTTACATTTAGCGGCATAAATTATAGCGATATTCTAGACATGTTAGCCGTTTTAGAGTAAAATATATTGTTTATGGCATTATTCTAGCGATTTTCGGCATATATTTACAATCTAGCGGACTTGATTTGGTAACCCTGGGTATGTGAGTGAAAGTCATGTGGGGTGGGGTGAGGGGTGCCGGCTGACAGAGGAGCATGGAGGCGATTTATTCCTGTCCACCCTCTCTGGGATTAAGACGTTTGTTAATAGATAAACAGATAGATGCTGCGAGTGGATAAATTATTTATCTGGAGAGAGGCATAGTGTCAGTGGTTTGCAAAGAGAAAGTGTAGGTGGAGTGAACATGAACATTAATTGATAGATGTGGGAAGGTGAAGGGGATTGAACTGGTGCCTATATAGTGACTGGAAAGGACAATTAAGAGATTGATAGAGGAGAGAGTATTTGTTCAGGAATAGTATATTGTTTGGTGCAAGGAGTTGTAAGAGGACAATGGATTATAGTTGAGAGTACACAAATGGAACAGCGAAAAAGGAATATGATTACATAATATTATATGAAGTAAGCATGTTTCTGCACCCCCTCTCTCGCTCTTGTTCTATCCTTGTCTTCCACTTTCCTTTATTTCGTGTTCTGTTATATCTACTGAAATTAAGTCCTGGCCAGCTCGTTTGGATCGTAAGATTTGTGTGGACAGTTTATCCATGTACAATCATAAATCTATGTAAATTACTACTCTCTTTCTCACTTTCTCTCTCTTACTCAGTCAATCACTCACTGACTCTCACTCATCAAAAGGCCAACCCAATGAACAAATCCCTGTCATGAATACTGAAAAAACTGTAATTACCAGAAACGTTTGTAACACGGGTCTTAAACTCGGGCACCGCTAAATCAATCTTCATTAGAGAAAGATGGGCAATATAACTGTTTACTAATTTGCCATGTTGTTTACCTTAAGTAGATGTTTACTGTTTACGTATTGAGAGAGAGAGAGAGAGAGATAATTATGGACATCTGTTTCTCTCCATTAGTTTGGAGAGTTTAAGACGCTTCATCCCATCAGTTTGGCGATAATAAGATGCTTCGCCTCAATAAGGTGTCGATGTATATTCTGGTCAAGCGGCTGTGACATTTTTCTATAGAAATGTGTACGAAATTAGCTTTAAGGGGTCTTGGGTGGGCATTATTAAGTTTGAAGGAAGTCTGAGAAGTCGTTCCTGTTAGCCTAGGAGACAAACTAAGATATACTGTCGTTATTTCATAGCATTATAGAGCGACCATTTTCTTAAAGACGACATCTCCACCTTTCAACCTCACATTCAAATATCGTGACCTGTGAAAATTATTTCTAACACATATAAGTGAAGGTATATATCAAGGGGTGTGGATTAGTCCTCTAAAGAGCACACCCACTATAAATGCAATGGAATTGTGGCATTTGGCATCGTATTTTCTTGTCTATGTGTATGAAGGAAACAAAAGGCAGGATGCCTGTAACGAGTATCTCACCCAAAGCCAAAAGAATGACAGAGCCAAATTCATGGGACATTAGGGTCAAAATGTCTGTTCCCCCCCCCCCCCCCCCACAAAAAAAATAAAAAAAATAAAGCAGATTAAATCATAGGATGAAGGATAGATTGGTTGAGGGAGAGAGTTCCAGAGTTCACTTGTTGAGTAGAAGAAACACTGAGACCTCAGCAGTATAAAAGTGGGATTATGATGAAAAGCGGTTGCCTCCCACTCGCCGTAAGGAATGCCCTGAGAGAGCTCTGAAGAACACTGTTGTAATAGCGATATAAGAGTGAAAGAGATGCAACATTGCGGCGTGCAGAAAGAGATTGCAGGGAACTAGTAAAAGGAAGTGAGTTGATGAGGTGAAATGCTTTTGACTCTACCCCTTCGAGAAGTGCGGTATGAGTGGAACCTCCCCACACATGCAAACAATACTTGATACATAGGTGCACTATGCCTCTATACAGAGCAAGAAACTGTGCAGGGGTGAGGAACCCACTAAGACGGTTAAGCACACCAAACTTCTGAGCTATTGTAGCAACAGTGGTAATATGATCGTTCCAAAAAATGTCGGGAAAAATAGAAACACCAAGAATACTGTGAGAAGATGAAGGGTTGATTTGACTATTGTTGAAGAATAAGGGAAAGTCGCGTGGAAATTTTTAACAGGTAAAAGGAAGGAGAAATTTAGTTTTTGAAGCATTGAAAGTAACAAGGTTTTATCAGCCCCAATCTGAGATGGTGATCAATCAGAAGATAGGCGTGCTATGGCTTATCACCTGAATTTTTGAGTGATTGCATGCAGGGTCATTGTGGAAAAGTAGTTGAATAGTGTAATATAGATTCATTAGCATATGAGTGGATAGGGCTAGAGGTACAGTTGAGGAGATCATTAATGAATATTAGAAAGAGAACTGGAGACAGGACAAAACCCTCAGGAACAGGGGTTGATAGGTTGAGGAAGTGAGCGATGGTCGTCCACAACCGCTGCTATGGAACGGCCAGAAAGGAAATTTGAGATAAAGGCATAGATGGAGGGCCAGAAAGGAAATTTGAGATAAAGGCATAGATGGAGGGATAACACCGAAGGAGGGTAGCTTAGAAATTAAATATTTGTGCCTTTATCGAAGGCTTTTGATGTCTAGCGCAATAGAATGGGATTCACCGAAGTCCCGAAGGGAGGATGACCAAGTGTTAGTAAGATTAGAAAGAAGATCGCCAGTAGAGCAGCCCTTTAGGAAGCCATACTGGTGATCTAAAAGTAGATTATGGAAAGATAAATGCTTTAAGAATAGTTTAAAAAACTTCAAGTTATGCAAGAAGCGAGAGCAATTCTCCCTACCAACAATTCCTTGAGACCTCTGGTGGACGCTTCTGAACTAGCGCCAGAGCTACGACCGTAGACATCACTATACCCAGCACCTAGGATATGCACAGTTTATCTCAATTTTTGTGTGATTCTACAGGTTTTTATTATACAGTATACGACTACACTAAGTGCTTATATAGTATAGTAATAAAGGGAAAGTCCATCTGCAGCTGATAATGACTACATTAAGCTGATTAATTATCGTAACAAAATTGGCGGGAAAATACATGCTGACATTTTATTGTAAATATACGTTATTTATGAATGGATGATTTTAAAATATATAAATCAAAAGTATGCATAGACCAAAGTATGTGTCAGCTACAGAAATTTCGACTAACTGCATATATTATAGAATTGTTGAAGTAGAGGGAGGGTGGATAGCTCCGCGATGTCGCCCATTTCCCACAATGCACCGCGGTAAACCAATTCAGCGCCTCTATCGGCCACTGTAGGCATTTACTGGTAGGGAGAATTGGACGATAGTTGGAGGATTGAGAGCGGTCAACCTTCTTTTGGACAGCTTGAATGAGAGCAAACTTCCATCAAGAAGGAAATATATTAGAAGAAAGACAGAGATGAAAGAGAAAGAGTTTGCCTAGGCAGGAAGACAGCACGGAAGAATAGTTTTTGAATACAATGGGAAGAACACCATCCAGTCTGTACGCCTTCATAGTATTCAGTCCAGAGAGGACAGAAAGTACATCCTTAGAAGAGATTATGATATTAGGCATAAGTAAGAGAGAGAGGGGTGGAGCGGGAGGAACAGCATTGGAATCATCCAAAAGTTGCAAAAGTCTGAGCAAAGAGTTCAGTTTTGTCAGAGGAAGACAAGGCCTACGGTGGGCCGATCTCCAAGGCGGTCCGGGATACAGGTAGGGTACTGAACTAACTGCTCATTTAGAATAGAAACTGGACATTTAGAATAGAAAACATGTAGGCTTGTTCACCAGGTTGGTCAGTGAAATGAGAGGAGAGCCATTGGCGGAGGTGAACATTAATATCGCCCAAGATGGAGATTTCAGAGAAGGGAGAGATGGATAGAATGTGTTCTTTAAAAGTAAGATAGTCATAGAATCTTGGATAGTTACTAGAATTAGGGGAGAGATAATCAGCACAGATACAGTTAGTCAGAATGTGACACTATAGCTTAAGCCAGAGAGTTGATAACTCAGAAGAGTCAAAGTTGGGAACATGAGAGCAAATAAGATTGTTGCATACATACACACAACATCCACCTTGGGCTTTGAATTGAGGATAGAACTAGTAGGAGGATACAGCAAAGGGTTTGATGTCTGTTGCCTTAGATAACTGGATTTCAGTAGGGAAATGTAAGTCAAGTTTAGTAGAAGCGGAGTTGGTGTTCCACAGAGAGGAAAGGCCGCGAATGTTACAGATAATGATAGATAGAGTAGCAGGAAGAGGTCCAGGGCACTTTGGAGTCCAAACCATGGTTCAGTCCAATGGGGGCATCTTTGGTCTCGGATGCTGGGCGTTCTGATGTCATATTTTTTTGGAAATTGTGCAAGGTAGTGTAGTATATAATGTATTTGTAGTATAATGTATTGATAGGAAGATAGTGTGTTTTGGAAGGCAGACTGGGGTTGCCTTCAGTGTTGATGAGGCACAGAAAGGTTCAGCTAGGGAGGATAGTTAGTGATGCAGGAGTTCCAGCTGTCTTAATTAGCTACTGAACCTGTAGCACACCCAGGAAGTACCGCCCTGTTTGGCTGGTGTCTCCAGCCTCATAATGCTAATGGAGGAGGTGGTACCTGTTATCATGATAGGTCGTGAGGGTGATATCTGATGTCATAAGGCTTGAAATTCCCTCATAAGTGGCCATGCGATTGAGCAATAAATAACCTCAAGACCTCCTACGAATAGATAACTCTACCACCCAAGATCTAACCATATATATGAATAGTAATCTAAAATATAATGCATCAAAATAGACGTAGAGAATATTGAGAATGAAGCTATTAAATTTAAGGTTAATAACTGGTCAATGAGTATAGACGAATGGAAGTTACCTGGATTATGAGAATATCCAAACTAATGCTATTCGAAATTCAAGAAGAATACACAGGTCTACAGGAACATTTCTACCTAAAAGATTAAATATATCATAATTATGATAATGGAGTCCATATATATAAAGAACAAACATATATTAAAGTCACTTTGGCTTTAGACCAAAAATACTTGTGTTTCAAAATGTGCTGACCTCCAATAGAATAGTGATTGATGTCCTACAAGAAAGAAGAGTGTGGGCTGACAGGGTGTTTTTGGATTATAAATCAGAACTTTGATATGGTGCTCCAAGAAAGTTACGTTACTGTGAAGATAAAAATTGGATTATAAATATTTGTTTGATTCTGAAATTTGCGGTTTCAGTTTATTTTCGTTTATTTTCGTTGTCGTGTAAAATTATTTGATACCCAATGTAGATAAATTATGTTGTAGAAGATACCGGTATATATCTATATATACCGGTATATATATATATATATATATATATATATATATATATATATATATATATAATATTATATATATATATATATATATATATATATATATATATATATATATATATATATATATATATAGATATATATATATAAAGAGAGGGAGGGGGGACGATATTATCATTAATTGATTATTTATATATAATTATTTGCAGGAATTTCCTGTAATAATAGGAACAAAACTAAGGAATTAACAAATATGCTTTCAAAAGATTGTATTTGTTAAACTAACGTATTACCGGTACCAAAAACAACTAGCGTAGGCTACAAGCGCAGTAATTAATTCTGATACATTATGAAGCCTCTGAAAGCATTTTATAGGGACCCCCACAGTACATAATTATATCAGGTAAAAACAACAATGAGTTACAATTGAACCGGAAACAGCTTAACATAATATATGTCTCAGCATTAATGACTGCGACTGTACATAAACAATGATACATTTATACACTAGTACACATGCATATTATATCTCTCTCTCTCTCTCTCTCTCTCTCTCTCTCTCTCTCTCTCTCTCTCTCCATGTTATTACTGGTGCTCAATTTACCTTCTACCTCTGATTCATGTCTATCAATTATATATTCTTCCTTCTTTAAAGCTCTTCAATTTAGTCCTTGTCTCTCCTAATATTACTGTCGTCTCTCTCTCTGATTCAAGCCTATCATATATTCTTCCTTTCACGATGCTTGCTTCGCAGATCCCAATCCTTCTCTTCCCTTTTATTTCATATTTCATTTCGTGGACATGAACATTTTAGGACCTCCTGATGACAAAAACAGAACAGTGAGCATTAACTACTGTTTTCGGGTAGTTTAATATCTATAGCTTGAGCAATTTATGAAACTTTTCATCAGTGTATCATAATTATGCCTCCTAAATTTGTCCAGAAATTACTGTTCACATCTGTACATCCCTTTCATTCTTCAACAACTCAACCATAGATCATGGTCATTTGTATCACTTTATAAATAACTCAAAATCCACAAGAAAATTCAGTAATTTATTACAAAAGGCTTTGATACATGCATGTATGCCTTTAAGGCATTTACATTTGAGTGTTAGTCAACTGCCACTTAGTAGTTAGGCTATGTGGGAGTCCCCGGTTCCAGAAAAGAGCATCATGATCTCCAAAGACCTTGTAAGAACACCAAATACAGCACACTGCTCTCAACTACACGGCCGTGTGTCCTTACCAACGTCCATATTTGTAACAATGTTGACTGCGGGCCACTCTCCTATGTCGGAATGACCACGACAAAATTGACAAGACGTCTAACCATACACCTCTAAAGTGGCGCCATTAAATCTCACTATAAGGCACCTCGCCACTGAGACCTCACCAGACCTGATTTGGACCTACATACCACCAATATAGATCGCGAACAAGATCATCGATGCCTGGCCTTCTTAGAGGTGATTTATAATCAAGCCCTTAAGCCTTCCCTCAATATTCAAACAGATGAGTAAATAGCATTGTATGAATATTCCCATATTCAAAATATGGTACAGGGGAACAATACCTAGTGAGTTAATTGCTCAATAGGTAGCGTTCTAAGAGTGAGGGTCTGAGTCTAGGGGATAAGACAGTGAAGAACTGGAGCGAGGTAGCTTCAGAGATGGGGCTGCTTCGAGCCATGAGTGGGCAACTAAGCTCCATACATGCTGCAAAGGCAAGGTGGCAGGGGTTGGTTGCAGCAATAAGAGCTTCGCATGGCTGAACCCCTAGACTATATATACTGTATATATACAGTATATATATATATATATATATATACAAAACGCAACTTCGTGCGAGTCTGCCATAATAACTAATACAGAAGCAGACTTTCTTTGAACTAAATTACTTTTTTTTCTCATAATGCAGGAGTCTTTCCATTAAATATGCTCTCTACCATATATATAATCTACATTTATGAATTACATCAGCCAGTTATTAATAATACAGACAAATACATAAGTTTCAAGACCATTATCATGGTGTTTTGAAGAGTTGGCACAAAACTTTAAAAGCCCAAAGTTCAGTCAAACCAGTTTCAGCGGTGAGTCAAACTTAGTCTTGTCCTTTCTATAGTTAGGCTAGTGTTAATCATATCATTATTTGACCTTTGCCTAATCAATAATACCATATAAGTTATAATCCTTGCAGCTCAGTCTAACTGGTGAATAACTGAGCGTAATCCCTCTGGTTTCCTATGCTTGTTTATTAAAGCTTTCCATGCATAACACAACTGCTTATAATACAACGTACAGTACATTGCATTTCTAGACAATTAAATTATGTATTAATGAAGTCAATTTTAAATATGTAACCCACATAACACTAGCGAGGCATTTTAAATGGAATTTCAAAATACATGCACATTGATATAATTGATATCTATGTATGAGTGAATAGAAATGAATATCTATTATTTTCACAGTTCACAAGTTATGTTATCTGTTATAGAGATCGCCACCTGCAAGTGGCACCGATTAGTGTGTTGCCCATCGGTAATTTGCTTAGGGTTCATTCATCTAGATGGGTTGCCCGCCAAGGTTATCGGGTCCTATCCACCCGGAAACACCCCTTTCAGATACCAGGGAGACTGCTAACACCAGAGAAAACTACCGAACTAGAGTCAGGTAGGGACGAATAAACTACCGAGCCAGAGTCAGGTAGGGACTAATAAACTTAACCCGTTAAGCGCTAGCTATTGGTAGTGCACACCCTACCGCAAAGCGACAATATTAAGCCACAATCCCACCTAAAATCGTAATTTTACGATATATATCACTATTACTTATTCATATGTGCCAATTTTATGTTTAATATGAAGATAGTAACATGTAACAACAATGAAACAAGTGGGAATAGTGTTTGGATGGACAAAATAGCGAATTATTGCGAGCTGGTCCATTCATGAATTGTGGAGCACAGCGAGGCAGACCCTCCCCTCGCGAGGCCTGAAGCCTCTACAGGGAAGAAAACGTTGGATTCATCAATACCTGGAATTACTTCTACCGTGAAGATCATCTGTTTGTAGCGGATGGAGTCCATCTGAACCAGGTGGGAGCAGCAAGATTTGGCCGCCTGCTTCACGACGCAGTAAAGGATTTTCGGAGAAAAAAGCAGAGCCAACCAAGGACCACCAGGGACAAGGTTCGAGGGCCGAGGACCACCAGGGACAAGGATCGAGAACCGTGGACGACCAGGGGCGACGATCGAGGGCCGAGAACTACCAGGGACGACGATCGAGGACAGCGAGAACTGAGGACCACCAGAGACAATGATCGAGGACCGAGGACCACTAGGAACAATGATCGAGGAAAACGAGGACCGAGGACAACCAGGGACAAGGATCGAGGACTGAGGACAGACAGGTACATAAATGTAGATCCCAACAGAACCAAGAATTTGAATAAAGAGCGTTCCGTGAATTCCAAATCCAAAACTTTGAATGTTTTCTATGCAAACGCTCGTAGCAAACGCAATAAATTTTCAGATTTAGAGGAACTAGTGTTTACGGAAAATTACGATGTTAATGGCATAACAGAATCTTGGCTCAATACAGAAGACAGAGACTTTTTAGCAGAGTACCGGTATTCACTTCCCGGTTATGTAATGTTTGAGAAAAGCCGAATTAATAGAAATGGAGGTGGAGTATTATTTTTTATCAGAGAAAGTCTTAACCCGACCCTCTTGTCAAAACCTCAAATTGTGAACGTCGACACATCCTTTGTGCTAATAAAGAATAATAAAGGTACAAAAATAATACTTGCACTAATATACAGACCTCCAGCTCAATCAGTGCAAACTGACCGAGAAATTTATGAGCAAATTGCAGACTTAAGTAACTCGCAAGATACCGTAATTTTTGGCGACTTCAATTTACCTGTGACCAAGTGAGGAGATAGTATTACTTCACACTCTGGACAAGACCTGTTTGCAAACTGCAAGAGAGTTCGCTATATCAATTTGTTAGATCTCCAACCCGTGGAAATAAATCCTTGACCTTGTACTTTCAACAAAAGAAGAATTGATAGAGAATATGAATGTCGGTGATGAATTCAGTAACAGCGACCATCGTACGATAACTTTCAGTTTAAAATTTACTAGTAACGAACCAAATAGCAGCATCGAAAAAGTCCCTAATTTCAATAAAGCAAACTTTCCTAAACTTAGAGCAATGTTTAAAGAAACTGACTGGAGCTTTCTAATTACCCGGTAACAATAACGACATAAATACAACTTGGAAAGTATTCGAAACCACTTACCTAAAAGCAGTGCAAGACTGCATACCATCAAAAATACGGTGTACAGGCCATAATAATAAGCCCAAATGGTGGAATAAAGATATTTCAAACTGTCTGCTTGCTAAAAAGTTTGCTAATAATAGATTAAAATCCTCACAAAATGACGAAGAACGGGTGAAATTTGTAGAGCTATGACGCAAAGCCAAAAAGTTAATTAAGCAAAATAAAAAGACCCTGGAGTTACATGTTGCAAATCAAAGTAAAACAAACCCAAAAGAATTCTATAGTTATATCAGAAAGAAAAAACTAGTTACTTCAACTGTTGGACCGTTAGTCAATGAAAATGGAGAATACACCAAAGACGTAGTACAAATGAGTAATGCCCAAGATACCTTCTTTGCATCAGTTTTAACCACAGAAGACCTCGGTGATATCCCTACACCATCGCCGATTCAGATTGATAATTCAGATGTTCTAAGCAATATCACCGTTACAGAGAGAGAAGTATTGAATTGTTTAGATAAACTCAAGGTAAATAAAATCCCTGGACCTGATACAATCTCACCTAGAGTTCTAAAGGAAGCCAAGGATGAGCTCTCCAAACCACTGACATTGCTATTCAATAAATCCTTGCAGTCTGGAACTATGCCTGATCAGTGGAAGCTAGCAAACGTAACACCGATATTCAAAAAAGGCAGCAAATCCCTACCCAGTAACTATCGTCCAATTACCTTAACCTCAGTTGTATGTAAAATGCTAGAAACACTCATAAGAGACAGACTCGTAAATCACTTAGAGGAAAATAACATACTTAAAGATACTCAACACGGCTTTCATAAAAAACGTTCCTGTTTAACAAACCTCTTAGACTTCTTCCACGATATCCTCAACTTCTACGATGAGAGTAAAGCTGTAGATATTACAGTATATACCTTGATTTTCAAAAGGCCTTTGACAAAGTTCCCCACAAACGTTTACTGCTAAAACTAAAAGCGCATGGAATACAAGACGGTGTATTGAAATGGATAGAAAATTGGCTCAGCGACAGAAAGCAAAGAGTAGGCTAGTCATAAACGGTAAGGCATCTAAATGGACCAATGTAAGTAGCGGGGTACCCCAGGGATCAGTACTAGGACCAATTCTCTTTCTAATTTACATCAACGACATAAATGAGGGTCTCACCTGTACAATCTCAAAATTTGCTGGCGATACAAAAATTGCAAATAGCGTACTCTCAAAAGAACAAGTTGACGATATGCAACACAATCTAGAGAAGTTGTCACGTTGGGCCCAAATTTGGCAAATGAGTTTCAATGCGGATAAATGTAAAGTACTACATATCGGATACCAAAATGAGAAAGCAAACTATTCGATGAATGGCACTCAGCTTAAGAATGTAAACAGAGAAACCGATCTGGGAGTAACAATATCAAATAGGCTAACCTAAAACCGAGTCAACAATGTTCAGAAGTTGTTAAGAAAGCAAACAAAATAATTGGCTTTATAGGCAGGGCATTTGAGCATAAATCCAAAGAAGTTATCCTAACCCTTTACAATTCCTTGGTCCGCCCTCTTCTGGAATACTGCTTTCAATCCTGGTGCCCTTATTACCAAAAAGATATAGACAAGCTAGAACGAGTTCAACGTAGAGTTACCAAAATGATACCTAGCCTAAAGAACAAACCATACGAGGAGCGTCTTAGAGAAATAAATCTATTTCCTTTAACCCAGTGCAGATTAAGAGGCAACTTAATTCAAGTGTTCAAAATCATCAAAGGCATCGACAATATGAACTGTAGTAAGTATTTCACTATCGACCAATCTAATTACACGCGGGGAAACGGTTGCAAAATTATCGGTAAATCTTTTAACTTGCACGAATCTAAGAATTACTCCTTCAATCGAGTTGTCAACTTGTGGAATGGGCTTCCCCGAGACGTTATAGACTGCAGCACCATTAAGTCATTTAAACTTAGCATAGAAAAATATCTTACATCAAACCTGTGACTGACTGCATTTGTAAATGAATAACTTTATTTCATCCCCCCCTCAGTTACTAACCCATCTGTCCCCTACTAACTTCCTAATCCTGAGACGGACATTAGTTCCAGGGCAGTAGTTCTCTTTCCAATGTTCCCTTACCCACTCTAAACCACTGTTTGGACAATTGATCCTCAGTGTTTTGGAGGACAAGCAGCCTAGAAGGGTCACCAGACCCGTTGTTGCTTGATTTCCTTTGTACTCCTTTGTACACACTCTTCCTTACGCAGCACACTCGCTAGTCACATGACACTACCATAGAACCGGCTTGGAGATGTTGACACGAAAATATACCAATGAATAAGGGAATAACAGGGAAAATAGGTGATAATTGAAGGGGGGGGGGGGAAGGAGGGGATTTTGACAGATATGGAGGAGTTATAGAAGGTATGGAGGGGAATTATCTGACTTAATCACCATTTCACTTGTTTTAAGTGCTACTGGGGCCTTTTAATTTTTTTTTTTTTTTAGGCTTTACCTCTGAAGAAGTTCCTCGCCCTTGCCCACCAAAACCTCTTAAGAGTGTTCTCACCGTTCCCGGGATAATAACCCCAGAGACAACCCTATCACAGGGGAGCGCTTAACACCAGAGAGAGTATACGCTATGTACATATACTGTATCATCAATTTCAAAATTGTTAAATACGTTAGTTCCCCTTCAAGATGTACTCATAGGCATTATATAAATGCACTTATTAACCCCTAAAGAGCAGCGCCCGGCTATAGCCGGGCGCCAATTTGCAGCAAGTTACAAGCATTATTAAGGCTTTTAACCCATAACTAGCGGCGCGCAACATAAGTCAAGTATAATAAATCTGGACTATCTGGCGGCGCGCGACATAGGTCGTGTGGCAATTTCAGCACGTAATGTTGCTGAGAGAGAGAGACAAGTGGTGGCAGGAGAGTAGCGAGCGTATGACTGCTCCAGACCACCGCGGCGAACCTACTGTCACGAATCCCACCTCCTCCCTCCCTGTCTCACTCGCTACATACTGAATTGTATGGGGAAAGTACCGAATTACATGCTTTTTGCACTCGTGTTGCGCGGTTGTTCCAAGAAAACTAGCGGTCATAAAAGGATCGTTGTGGTGTCATTGGAAAGCTCTGTTTATGCCCTTTCAGGGATAGATACTTGTTTTACGCTCTGGGTCTTATTTAGGCATGAAAATGATCACGTAAACAGCCCTATTTTGGGTAAAAACACCCCGCTGGTGGCTACATATTATATACCGCCTAGGCCGCTCTTAAGGTGTTAAAGGGTTAAAATAGAGTGCAAATGGCCGGGAGCGCAGCGGGCCACACGTCCGACTCCCAGGGCCTACCGCCGCCCACTGACTCACCCTCCCTGTGTTCTCGAGAGGCCGGCAGTGTAGCCAGTAGTGAGCGTAACTGGAAAAAATATGCCGCTATACGCTAAACTCCCATGTTGGTGGTATCACTGCCTGAGAACGACGAGTGCTATGTAGCTCGTTCTGGTCTCATTTTGAAGCTTTTAGCGCATAGTTTTTTGCTGAATACATTTCTTTTCATGCAGATACTTGATTTATCATTCACACACACACACACACACACACACACACACACACACACACACACACACACACACGCACGCACGCACGCACGCACGCACGCACACACGCGCGCACACACACACTTGTATATCGAACTTACTTTGCGTGGTTAAAATCAAATTCGGCTATTTAGTTATCTGATTGCCAAGTTACAAACTTTACCTTCAAAATAAATAAGCACAGATACTACAAGAGTACTATTATAATATATTTATATTTCAGTCAAACTTAAATACTAAAACGAAATAAATTAGACTGAACATGAAATCCTTTCCTCACAAAATATGATAAAATAGTTAAACAATTCTTAAACGTAGTTGTGCATTGTTGTGAAATACACAGGTATGCTTTCTAGTATTTAATTATACTTTAATTTACCGAGATGTGAATGCAATTTATAAAAAAACAAAACAAACAAAAAACAACTGTGAATAAGTATATCTACTAAGAAGTGTTGATGGTTGAATTTGCACATATGTTAAGGTCCTGTTGTAGTTTGAGTTATATTCTCCACACACAAATGTTAAAGCATTTGGCAGTTAATATTTGGAATAATATACTTAAGTTGTTTCTATATCTAACCTATACATAAGGTAATGAAAGGCAATGAAGATGGTTGTAGTAAATGGTGTAAAGAAGAACGAGAAAAGGAGTATTTTACTCTGTCAAGAATAAAATGTTCGAATATCTATTGTTCAGATCTTTCTGGGAGGAGCAATTACGTTCATGAATATATTATACCCTTATCTAAAACCTTAGTAACTAACATTTAAAATAATGTGACAAAAGGGGAGAAAAGTAGGAACGAATATAATACAACTTGAACCTTTTCTTCTGTTCATGTTTCAAAACCCTTCAATATATTGTATAGATAAGCGCATAATGAAGCACAACAATGAACAAATAAATTCGCAAATAAAAGACAAAAACAAAGAGGTACAGGAGTTGTTCAACAACTGACATTTGAAAATAGTTGGAGTTTTTCAGATTTCCGAAGTCCATCCTGCTATTTTTATACTGTACTTTACAGAATAACAGCCATTATTATATCACTGTTACCTTTAGAACAAAATTGGCAAGTGAATGTATGTTGCGTTCTTTTATGCTTAAAAAGAAAATCAGATATGTCGGTAACATTACATTAGACTCCAGTTGACATTTACGATTAACTGAACTAGATTTCTAAACAACATTAGATATTTACTGAACAGTTATGTACAGTACAATAGATAGAGTTTATTTATTTGATTTTATCAAAACATTACTTTGCACGTTAAGCATTATTATCATACCGTTTAATTATATATATATATATGAACATTGAAAACTCTACCAACAAAATCCTAGGGTAAATTGCATGAACCACAAAATTGAGCATAATATCCTATATTGTTATTACGGTACCTGAACATGCATAAAAAATTATAGATAACATATTGAAGTAAAATACCAACCACCGCTAAAGCCATTCTTAGTTTTCTTACAATACTCCGACCTACATTAAGCTACAACCAAACACTACTCATACTCTCTCACCGTAACCCTATCCCTACAACCGAACACTACTCATAATCTCTCACCGTAACCCTATCCTACAACCGAACACTACTCATACTCTCTCACCGTAACCCTATCCTACAACCGAACACTACTCATACTCTCTCACCATAACCCTATCCCTTCAACCGAACACTACTCATACTCTCTCACCATAACCCTATCCCTACAACCGAACACTACTCATACTCTCTCACCATAACCCTATCCCTACAACCGAACACTACTCATACTCTCTCACCGTAACCCTATCCCTACAACCGAACACTACTCATACTATCTCACCGTACTCCTATCCCTGGTTGGGTCATCGAAGCAAGTTGTTTTGAAGATTTTCTTGCGAGTTCAACATACTAAATGAATCTCTCACGGTAGCCAGGAGCGAACATTGGCTTTCTGCTATGCTAATCTATCACCGTAATTCCCCATGACAAACATGCTCATACCTTATTAGTGAGAATACTCATACTCTCTACCGTAACCCTATGTAATCAAGAACACAATTTCTAAATGTTCAGTATAAGTTTTTCGTTTGAAAGAAACTACTCATACTATCTCAGTCTCCCCGGTTGGTCATCGATTCATTTTTTGAAGATTTTAAGACGTTTCACCTCATCAGTCTGGTGTTTATAAGCCGCTCCACCCCATTCAGGTGTCGATTTGTGCTGGGCCTGCGATAGTGAGGATATAACATACAGTAGGGGAAACTGGCTTTCGGCATATACATTATTCTACCGAAAAAAATACATATGTAGCTTGAAGGGGGTCGGGGAGGGGGGGTGTAGTATTCTATTAAATATTTATCATTATTTTGAAAGGGGTCTGGGGAGGCGTTTTTCTTAGTCTAGGGGCAAACCAAGTGCTTCGTTAGAAAATGGAAGGATCAAATAATACCCTCAATAATTATTACATAAAATATATAAACCCCCAAGACGTTACCGACAAAGAAATAGTGTTAATGTACTGTACATCTTAGCTTAAGTGTGGACGAGATGATTCCCAATGCCGGAGAAGTAACTAAGGACGAAATCATTTGGGGCCGAAGAGTACGTAAACCTTCACACCATATACTTTTTTGGCCATAGTGCCCCCTTCCCAACCACCCTCCATTCCCCCCCCCCCCCCCCCCCTCCTTACTCTCCTTTACTGTAACACTCCCACGCACTCCCAGTTCACTCTTTTCGTCACCAGCTTCCTCCCACCTAAACGCACTCATTTACCCCTTTCGTCAGTAGCCTCCTCCCACCTAAACACACCCATTCACCCTTTTCGTCACGAGCCTCCTCCCACCTAGACGCCACCATTCACCCCTTTCATCACCAGCCTCCTCCCACCTAGACGCCCCCATTCACCCAAATCGTCACCAGTCCCCACTCTCTACCCCGCTATCCTAGACACAACCTATTTACCCCTTTCGTCATAGACCCCTGCAACCAACCCACTCCTCTACCTTCCGCTGTCACTCCCAAGCCCCCATTTACTTCTTTTTATCACCGCCCCCAACCTTCCGTCCTTCTTCCCTCCCCCCACGGACCCATTCAACCATTTCGTCAACGTCCTCCCTCACAGTTTTAGTTCAAGTCCCCCCACCCCTCTTTCCTACCTCCCTCACCCCCACTACACGCGGCGCTTCCACATTTACCCCTTTCGTCACCCCCCCCCCCCCCACCCCCTTCTGGTACTCCCTCGCTCCCCCACCTCAATATGCAATCAGCCACCATTCAGAACCCGTGGTCCTGAAAATGCGGTCAGAATCTCGGCAGACGAATTCAGCTGTTATATACTTTCTCCTTTGGGACGTGCAGAAGATGGGCTCACAGGTTTTGGGCTTCTTCCTTTCTTCTTCCTGTCAATGTGAAGCGCGTGTATGTGTGTGTGTATATATTTAATGTTCTTCTTTTCTTCTTACTGTCAATGTGAAGTGTGTGCGTGTGTGTATTTGTTTACTTATTATTATGTTTTTCCTCCTTTGGGATTTGCGAAAGATGGCTTAATGTGTTTTGCTTATTTGTAGATTGAAGGGCATAAGTATTTTGCGATGTTGAAGGAAGAAGTGCTTGGTTATAGTCTGTAATTCTCTCTACACAGGAATGCAATGGATTGCAAACAGTATCAGAAAAATATGTCCTAACAAGACTACTCAGTTATAATCAAAAGGCATAGGAGCACTTAGGATATGACACGAATGGTCTCAGTTTTGTTTGCGTGTGTTACGTTCATATACTGTGAGACAATATATATATGGGTCTTTTGCATGTCCCTTTCATTTTGGATATGCCCTAGATGGTTCAATTTAGATGTAGTTAATCGTTCTATGTCAGGAAAGATTAATGTACAATAAGTAGTCCTAAACTCCAAGGACCAGTCTTAGTTGGGATATGATTCCTAGGACATATTCATAAAATTTGAGAATTTCCTTGGGACAGTCAGGTGAAGGCCTTTAAAATGGCACCTCATAGCTACTTTCTACTTTCCTACTTTTTTAAGAGTGTGGAGAAGAAGGGAGGAGGGGTGTTGGAGAGAGAGGAAGCTGTTGGAGTGGCTATGTTATGTTTGTTATTAGTCTGTATAGGTCGTCGAGGTGTCCCCCGACTGGGTGCGAGCATGTGAAACATACGAAGACGTACTACCACACCCACTAAATGTCCGCCTTAGCCGAGATCTAACCCAGGTCAAACAGATTCACACGTGAGCATACTCTCCACTCGACCGCCGCGGCTCTTTATCTCAGCTAAGAATATGACGAATCTCCTACGGTTAAAATAACTTTCCTAAAATAATTAATAATGGGAGTGTGAAGCCTATATTTAAAGTAAAATATTGAAAATAGTGTATGTATGTTCCATTTGAAGATAAAACGACGCAACTAAGAAAATACTAGATTATCAAATGGGCGTGCATCATGAACTAAGGATAAAACCTAAGACAGTCCAATTATGCTATGTTGCTTTCTCGTCTTCAATTAAGTCATTTTTAGCGTTATTAGATAGGTTATACTTATATCTTGTTTAGTTTTTAGTTTTTTTTTTTCTATGTGATTGAGGGAGGCAAAAGGCATAACTGCCTATAGCGAGTGCCTCCCCCATAGTTGAAAGAGTGACAGGGCCAAAATCAAGGGACGTTCGAGCCAAAATGCCTGGACACACGGAGTTTGAAGCAATTTAAGTCATAGGAAGAGGGAAAGACTGATTCTGGGAGAGAGTTCCAGAGCTCAGCTGTTGAGTAGAAGAAAGTTTGAGAGTAACGTTTCACTCTTGGGTTGGAGAGTTGCACAGAGTAGGGGTGGGATTGAGTTGCAAGACGGGTACCACGTGCCCTACGTAAAGGAGGTGGTATGCACTGGGATAGCTCTGAGGAACACTGATTATTATAGTAGCGATAGAATAGCGAGAGAGATGCAACATTGCGGCGGAGAGAGAGAGACTGCAGAGAGTTGGTGAGTGGACGGGAGTTAATGATACGAAAGGCCTTCCTTTCAACTTTGTCTAGGAGAGCGGTGTGAGAGGAACCTCCCCACACATGTGAACAATACTCAATACAAGGGCGCACTATGCCCCTGTACAGAGCAAGAAGCTGTGCAGGGGAAAAGAACCCCCTAAGGCGGTTGAGCACACCTAGCTTCTGGGAGGCTGCCTTAGCAAGACTGGTAATATGGTCCTTCCAAATGAGAGCAGAAGAAAAAGAGACACCAAGAATATTGAGAGAAGATGAAGGATTGATTTTTGTATTGTTGAAGAATAAGGGATAGTCCGCTGGGAGCACCTTAAGCATGGTTGAATATTTGCACCGTCAATTCAGTATCAACTATATTGATCAAATTTACCCAAAATAGTCGCCATATAAAGTAGAAGCTTTGGTGAAGTTGATAGCCTACTGCCGGGTCCCGTCAAGGGTTTTGTGGTGACGGAGCTGTCGTGCTCGTGTTGCCTATATTACCAGTACATAATGTATGGCGGAGTATGTTTCTTATTTAATGATGAGCTATGGTGTTTGATTTGACAATGCAACGGTCAACAATTATATGAAAGGGGGTTTTACTGACAGTACACCTATGGGCGGCTCATGTCACTCTCTGTCGCCCCGCGAACCTTTAAAGTAGTGGCTTAACCCATTGAGTACCAGGAACGTCCTTTTCATCATACTCTGGCAACTATTAGACGATTTTATTCAACTTAAGAAGGACCACTAGCATTATTAAGGCTTAAAACTATCTCAACCAAATATAGCTAGAATATAAGGTAACACACGTCGCTGGTACTCAACGGGTTAAGGACTTGATCGCGTCCACACGTGCGTGAAAGGGTTAAGAAGTAAGCCTAGTGGAATGAGTGTTAAGTATTGTGATAGCCTCAACCTCTGCTATGATGCCAATAGAAGAAATGATAAGTGAAAGCAATAGCACCAAGCATCTTTGTGCACTACATTTCTCTCTCTCGCTCTCATATATATACTGTATATATATATATGGAGTTGGCTACAAACGGACTGCCACCCTGCTAGTCTGTATGTCTAACTTAAAATTGCGAACTTCTTTTCTTTATACATGTAAGCAGTGTATGGTCTAGAAAATTACTATATGAAAGCTAGACTACCTGTGCACGAACTTTGATGCCTGTGTCTGCGTGCAAGGGGAGATGGCCCGTTTTTCTGGTCCCCCTTCTTCCTCATGCTTAGCCCCACAGTTTTCAGATTTTAAGATGTTCGGCCCATTAGTTTGGCGATTTTAAGACCCTTCGATCCATATCTTTGTCAATAGTAAGACTATTCGTGTCATATAGGTGTCAATGTTTTCCTGGCGAGCGATAGCGAGCCTGTAATTCAAGAGGAACCGGCCTACGGCCGGCAAATTTTTCTTCCGAAAAATGTACCTATATAACTTGAAGAGGGTCTAGGGAGGTGTTATTTTGAGCTTGATGGAGGTCGAAGGAGGTAACTAAAACAAATGGTGAAAAAATATATAACTAAGTAATAAGTAATAAATGAGGAAATAAATAGGGCCATCCCCCTTAAGTGCGTCTGAAAGCAATGCAGGCACCTTCCACCCGCGCATATTAAGTGTTTGCACATGCGCTCGTTTATTCGGTGGTGTGTGTGTGTGTGTGTGTGTGTGTGTGTGTGTGTGTGTGTGTGTGTGTGTGTGTGTGTGTGTGTGTGTGTGTGTGTGTGTGTGTGTGTGTGTTTGTTTGTTTGTTTGTCGGGTAAAAGCGAGTCAACACCAGCGGCCGCGGTTTAGCCAGCTCAACCAAGATCAAGTACACGGTGAGAGGCTGTAGATGTCTGTAAATGTCTGTGAATGTTTGTAGATGTAGATGCCTGTGTCTTTAAATGTCTGTAAATGTTTGTAGATGTGTGTGAATGTTTGTAAATGTCTGTGAATCTTTGTAAATGTCTGAATATTTGTAAATGTCTGTAAATGTCAGTAAATCTATGTAAATGTTAGTAAATGAAAATGCCTGTACATATCTGTATATGTAAATGTATGTAAATGCCTGTAAATATCTGTCAATGCCGAAAATGCCACCTTTTCTTCCAACCCCATGTTGGTGCCGTAATTAATGGTGTAATGGTTAGAGTGTATAAGTTCTGTATATGGTATCCCAAGTTCGAATCCCGGGAGGATGGCATGCTTTCAGTACCGGTAATTTCATTCGAGGGTGTTTGGTATTGGGAGTAAAATTAATGAATAGTAAGATAATCTGATAATGGAGTTAGGTCAGGTCAGGTGAAGGCATTGAGGGATAAGCCTTCACAACGGCACCTCGGATCTACTTTTCGAAGAGCCTTGGAGAGAGGGGAAACTGATTGTCAAAATGTCTGAAATCTGGGGTAGGCCTAAGTGTCGTGTTCGCTTTAGCATTTCCTGTCCATTGTATATTAAAATATATAGAATTATGATCGTTATTTCCTAGTTGGTCCCCAATCTCTACATTATTACTAAAGACATAAATCGAGGATATTAGTACCTCTAGTCGGCGAGTCTATGAATTGAAATATAAAACTATCTTGTACCGCCTCAATAAACTCTTCAGAATCAGAGTCGCCGATTTGATGCTGCCAATCTATATTCGGAAAATTAAAATCCCCCATAATGCACACATTGCTAAACCTTGGTGGTATTTTCACTTCCTGCCATTAAGATGTACCATCATTTCTACTCATATTTAGTGGTCTATAAATAACTCCAACAACTATGATCTCACTAGCAAACCTCTGCAGGAAGGAGAACGTGGGATTCGTCGACACCTGGGACAATTTCTACTACGATGACTATTTGTTTTCGGACGATGGAGTTCATCTGAACCAGGTGGGAGCAGCACGTTTTGGGCGTCTTCTCAACGATGCGGTGACGGATTTTCGGAGAAGAAATCGACTCAGCACAGGACAACCAGGAAGGAGGACTGAAGACAGCGAGGATGGCAACCTACAAAGGAATTAAATACTAATCCATCAAGAACCGCGAATTTGGATAAAGCTCCACCAACACGACCCAAATTCAAAACCGCCAGGGATAACGACCGAGGACCGAGGACAGCCATGAATGTAAATGTAGATCCGACCAGAACCAAAAATTCGATGAAAGAACGTTCTGTGAGTTCTAAAACTGCAACTTTAAAGGTTTTCTATGCAAACGCTCGTAGCAAACGCAATAAATTTTCAGATTTAGAGGAACTAGTGTTTACAGAAAATTATGATGTGATTGGCATAACAGAATCTTGGCTCAATACAGAAGATAGAGACTTTTTAGCAGAGTATTCACTTCCCGGTTATGTAATGTTTGAGAACAGCCGAATAAATAAAAATGGAGGTGGCATTTTATTTTATTTTATATCAAAGAAAGTCTTAACCCGACCCTTGTGTCAAAACCTCATATTGTGAACGTCGACACATCTTTTGTGCTAATAAAGAATAATAAAGGTACAAAAATAATACTTGCGTTAATATACAGACCTCCAGCTCAATCAGTGCAAACTGACCGAGAAATTTCCGAACAAATTGCAGATGTAAGTAACTCACAAGATACCGTAATTTTTGGCGACTTTAATTTACCTGTGACCAAGTGGGGCGATACTCTTACTTCACACTCCGGACATGACTTGTATACGAACTTGCAAGAGAGTTCGCTTTATCAATTTGTTCGAACGCCGACCCGTGGTAATAACGTTCTTGACATTGTACTTGCAACAAAAGAAGAATTGATAAGAGAATTTGAATGTTGGTGATGAATTCAGTAACAGCGACCATCGTACGATAACTTTCACTTTAAAGTTTACTAGTAACGAACCAAATAGTAGCATCGAAAAAGTCCCTAATTTCAAGAAAACAAACTTCCATAAACTTAGAGCTATGTTTAAAGAAACTGACTGGAGCTTTTTAATTAACAATAACGACATAAATACATCTTGGAAGTTATTCGAAACCACTTACCTAAAAGCAGTGCAAGACTGCATACCATCGAAAATACGGTGTCCAGGCCATAATAATAAGCCCAAATGGTGGAATAAAGATATTTCAAACTGCCTGCTTGCTAAAAAATTTGCTAATGATAGATTAAAATCCTCACAAAATGACGAAGAAAGGGTGAAATTTGTAGAGCTACGACGCAAAGCCAAAAAGTTAATTAATCAGAGTAAAAAGACCTTAGAGTTACATATTGCGAATCAAAGTAAAACAAACCCGAAAGAATTCTATAGTTATATCAGAAAGAAAAAAGTAGTTACTTCAACTGTTGGACCGTTAGTCAATGAATATGGAGAATACACCAAAGACGAAGTACAAATGAGTAATGCCCTCAATACCTTCTTTGCATCAGTTTTTACAACAGAAGACCTCAGTGATATCCCTACACCATCGCCGATTCAGATTGATAATTCAGATTTTCTAAGCAATATCACCGTTACAGAGAGAGAAGTATTGAATTGTTTAGATAAACTCAAGGTAAATAAAACGCCAGGACCTGATACAATCTCGCCTAGAGTTCTAAAGGAAGCTAAGGATGAGCTCTCCAAACCACTGACATTACTATTCAATAAATCCTTGCAGTCTGGAACTATGCCTGATCAGTGGAAGCTAGCCAACGTAACACCGATATTCAAAAAAGGCAGCAAATCCCTACCCAGTAACTATCAGTTGTTTGTAAAATGCTAGAAACGGTCATACGAGACAGACTCGTAAATCACTTAGAGGAAAATAACATACTTAAAGATACTCAACACGGCTTTCGTAAAAAAACGTTCCTGTTTAACAAACCTCTTAGACTTCTTCCACGATATCCTCAACCTCTATGATGAGAGTAAAGCTGTAGATATTATATACCTTGATTTTCAAAAGGCCTTTGACAAAGTTCCCCACAAACGTTTACTGCTAAAACTAAAAGCGCATGGAATACAAGACGGTGTATTGAAATGGATAGAAAATTGGCTCAGCAACAGAAAGCAAAGGGTAGTCATAAACGTTAAGGCATCTAAATGGACCAATGTAAGTAGCGGGGTACCCCAGGGATCGGTACTAGGACCAATTCTCTTTCTAATTTACATCAACGACATAGATGAGGGTCTCACCTGTACAATCTCAAAATTTGCTGACGATCCAAAAATTGCAAATAGCGTACTCTCAAAAGAACAAGTTGACGATATGCAACACAATCTAGATAAATTGTCATGTTGGGCCCAAATTTGGCAAATGAGTTTCAATGCGGATAAATGTAAAGTACTACATGTCGGATACCTAAATGAGAAAGCAAACTATTCGATGAATGGCACTCAGCTTAAGAATGTAAACAGAGAAACCGATCTGGGAGTAACAATATCGAGTAACCTAAAACCGAGTCAACAATGTTCAGAAGTTGTTAAGAAGGCAAACAAAATAATTGGCTTTATAGGCAGGTCATCTGAGCATAAATCCAAAGAAGTTATCCTAACCCTTTACAATTCCTTAGTCCGCCCTCTTCTGGAATACTGCGTTCAATCCTGGTGCCCTTATTACCAAAAAGATATAACAAGCTAGAACGAGTTCAACGTAGAGTTACCAAAATGATACCTAGCCTAAAGAACAAACCATACGAAGAGCATCTTAGAGAATTAAATCTATTTCCTTTAACCCAGCGCAGATTAAGAGGTGACTTAATTCAAGTGTTCAAAATCATCAAAGGCATCGACAATATGAACTGTAGTAAGTACTTCACTATCGACCAATCTAATTACACGCGGGGAAACGGTTGCAAAATTATTGGTAAATCTTTTAACTCGCACGAATCTAAGAATTTCTTCTTCAATCGAGTTGTCAACTTGTGGAATGGGCTTCCCCGAAACGTTATAGACTGCATCACCGTTGATTCATTTAAACTCCGCCTAGACAAATATCTCTCATCAAACCCGCGACTGACTGCGTTTGTAAATGAATAACTTTATTTTATCCCCCCCTCAGTTACTAACCCATCTGTCCTCTACTAACTTCCTAATCCTGCCACGGACATTAGTTCCAGGGCAGTAATTCCCTTTCCAATGTTCCCTTACCCACTCTAAACCACTGTTTGGACACTTGATCCTCAGTGTTTTGGAGGACAAGCAACCTAGAAGGGTCACTAGACCTGTTGTTGCTTGATTTCCTTTGTACTCCTTTGTACTACCTTCGCTAACCTCTAACGGTGTTTAACCAAACACTTTCGTTATCATTATTTAGTCTAATACCTTATTTAGCACAGCATTTTAATGAACTCCTGACAAACACTGCTATTCCGCCACCTCTCCTACTTGTTCGGTCATATTCAAGCAAATTGTATCCTGGTACCAACTGTGTTGGTGGTGTAATGGTTTAGATGCTTATATTCTGGTTGTGGTGTCCCGAGTTCGAATCCCGGGAGGACCATATGCTTTCATTAGTTTATTCAAGTGCATTGGGGTTTGTAATTGATGATTAATGTTAAGAACGGGGTGTTACTTAATACCATTATACAATTTGCTAAAACAAAAATTGATACTGTATTAATCCATGTTTCAGTTAGCGCTATTATGTCTATATTTTCATTGCTAACAAGTGCTCCAAGTTCGTCCATTTTGTTACATAAACTCCTACAGTGTTATGTCTATGTTAATTTGTAAAAATAATGCTATATTTCAAAATATCAATCAATCACCTCATCCACCGGAGTTTGCAGTTTAGTATCCAAAAACATAATATTCTTGAATCTCATAATTATTTCTCCAAAATGAGTTATCTGTCCAGAGTTCGCTCAAAGACAACTGCAGAGGTGTTCTCATAAATATATTAACCCCTTAAGCTTATTCTGGCTATCATTAGACGATTTTAGTAGCTTAGGAAGGATCTGTGTTCATTAGAAGGGTACAGAATATTTCAACCCTCCGACTCCCATATGCCTTTACTATTCTGAACAAAGTTGTCCATTAACAGCCAAAAAACAGAACACAATTGTGTCATCATATCTTGTAAGTGTTAACTTTTATTAATATGATTATAGTAATTACCAACTTATTCAAGCTTGAGACTTGATCTTAACTTTTTAACAAGTAACCGACCTAGATGTGAGATTTTATGTTTTGTTTTGTTTTTCTGATGTGTTGTGATGTCCCTATTCGGGCTCTGTCTCGAGTCAGCCACCCCCATAAAAAAAAGGATAATTGGGGAAGGTGCCAGAGTATACACATATTCAACTTCATTTTCCGAAGAAAGAATCTTTAGCAACTAGGTAGTAACAATGACAAAATTCCAAGAGCAAATTACTATATGAGAAGGGATTACAATGATGTGCTAGTTTTGGATAATTAACATATTAACTATACTCTGTTTATTTTCAGCTGACGATAAAGTGAATCCCTGAGCAGCTAATTTCTCGATACTTAATAGTAGACCTATTATGTTGGTAACCCCTTCTCTACCGGCGACGTCTTTTGTATTTTATTTCAACTACATTTAGGCGGTTTTATGAAGCTTAGGATGGATATATGGTAGCTAAAAGGATAAATTGAGATAGTCTGTAGCTTTTAATTGGTAGACGTCCTTCCAAAGCTGAATAAAGTCGTCTCATGGTAGCCAAAATAAAGTGAAGAAGATGTAGTCGGTAAAGAAGGGGTTAATAGTCAAATTTATATACTATATTCTGTTTCTTTTCAACTGACGGTAAATTGCAAAGTTCCCATCAAGATTTCTCAGTTATTTTGAAGATTTTGTAGTGAAATGTAGTGCTAATTATATAAACTTGGTCTTATTTTAATATGGTGACAACATTAGTATCACCAACTAATTGATAAACTTTGTACCTACTTTAGCATTGACAGGACCATGAACATGAAGAGATGGGTTGGATCAACTTGGATGTGAAAGAGATCTGCCATGTGTAGATCATTCGGCTTTCTGCAGACTCCCGTTTTCTTATGTTCCGCGATGAAGGAAGGGTTTGGAAGACTCCCATCGCAGCACAGACCCTACAAAATCTCCAACTACTATTCGATACAGGGGCCACATTTACAAAACAAACACCTTAATTTCTCAAAGCTTAACATTCGGATTCTTGAGAGATTGTAATTTTAGCCTGTCACAAAACGAACATCTTAATTGTCCAAAGCTTCAGGTTCGAACTCTTGATGGAGAGATTAGGAACTTTAGTCTGTCACAAAACGAACACCTGAATTTCCCAAAGCTTGATTTTCGGATATTTGATGGAGAGATTTGGAATTTTAGTCTGTCACAAAACGAACACCTTAATTGTCCAAAGCTTCAGATTCTAACACTTGATGGAGAGATTGGAACTTTAGCTTTTCACTGTGTCAAGATGCAGATCCTAAATAGCAAGATTATAAGCTTCTTCATATCAATTTGTAGAGATGTGGATACTTATTAGAAATGTCGGAAACTTCTGCAAATCGCCTTGTCTAGATCTTTTAGTCCTCTTATTCTTACTTTTAATCTTCTTTAATTTATGGTTTTCACTGCTTCCTCTTCATATATTTATTCCTTCGTCTTTTCTTTTACTTCTTCTCTTGTTCTGGTCTTCTTGTCATTCTTCTCTCTTGAGTAACTTAAGTAATATCTCACATATACTGGAACTAACTATTATTGAATCTTATTACTGCAGCATGGCGAATATTTAAACATTAATCTCGCTTAGTAAAGTCCTCTCATATATAAGCTTAAAGTAGAGTAAATATTGGCGAACACTGTCTATCAGTCATTAGGCTTAGGAAAGATCTCTCATCACAAATAATCAACTCCAGAGCTAAAAACAAGGCCAGTTCCATAAATTCGGCTTAGCAAAGATCTCTCACCAATAATCAACTCCACAGGGTATAAAATCAAGGAGAGTTCCATAAATTCGGCTTAGGAAGGATCTCTCACAAATATAATAAGGTGTGTTTTATCAATCCGGCAGTCACATAAACCGAGTTCATACGAGGGGAGGGTTTTGCAGGGCCTGTGCTCCTCCGGCCAGACTTACCATTGGTTTTCTTCATTTGTTTCCGTATTTTTCTTTGTCTTTTTGGATTTTCCATTCTTGCTAATTCCATCTGGAAATACACAGAAAATATGGTTAATAATAATGATAATAATAGTAATATTAATAATAATAGTAATACAAATAATAATAATAATAATAATAATAATAATAATATTAATAATAATGTTAAAAATTATCTTCAGGTCTCTAAAAATGGGGATATTTGTATTTCTTTGTTAATTTATTTAAACAATATCACGTGCAAAGAGAAGAAAATATGAACATACATACTGTAGATAACAGAATAATATTTATTCCGCAGGAAGTCACATAATAGTGAAAACAATGGAATAGTCACCTCACTGATATAATTTTAAGGGAAGGATGTAGTATCCGGGTGTCGGTAGTCATGTTTACATAGGTCGATCGCTCGCGGTTAAGTTCCCGTATATTTTTTCTGTTATTTGACCCCTGCTGGCAATATGTATGATGATGACAATAAGTCATGGGGGGTGAGGGGGGCAAAAGCCCCCCTTCAACCTATTATTGTATCCCACGGCAGTCAAAATAGACGGGAACATGATTGCAAGCGTCCGCATAGTGTAAGGCGGGCGGTCCACCCGGTAACTACATTCTTGCCAAATTTTAATATAAGTTTAGCTTAATGAAATGAGGAAATTGATAAAAATACAACTTTGTGCAATCTGCCTGTAGATTAGAACACCATGTTTTGTACACTATGGTTATTCTCTCAGACCCCTATGTACCCCCTGAGAAGTGCAAATGTACCCCTGGGGGTACATGTACCCCAGGTTGGGAACCCTTGGTATAGACCTAGTAAATTAGTTAATGAATTATTGTAATAATGTTATTGTATACAATTTCCTTAACCCTTAACTGGCGGCGCGCAACATATGTCGAGTGAAATAAATTTGGACTAAGTGGCGGTGCACGACAGCTGTCGAGCGCCATTTTCAGCACGTAATGTTGCTGAGAGAGAGAGCTGAGCGGTGGGACGAGCGTAGTAACCTTATGACCGCTCCCCACGATCACCGTGGATGTACTGAACTGTATTCTACTTTCCTCCCCCCTTTCTCACTCGCTACACAGGGAATTATGTAAGGAAATTACCTTATTTTAGGGTTTTTGCACTCGTGTTGCACGATCCTTGCAAGAGAACCAGTGGTCGTACAAGGATGGTTTGGGTGTCATTGGAAAGCTCTGTTTACGCCCTTTCAGGGATAGATATTTGTTTTACGCTCTGGGTCTTATTTAGGCATTAAAATGAGCACGGAAACAACCCTATTTAGGGTAAAAAGAAAACGCTGTGCGGTACGGTCAAATAGACCGCCTAGCCCGCCAATAAGGTGTTAATACTGTTTGGCAACTTTGGTGACATTCTTAATCTTTACACTTGTGACTTGTGCCTTCCATTTTTTTTTTTGCCATAAACAAATAGGCTAGTCCTAGTCTTCATTGAATGATACAAGATGGTAAATTGGTAATTATAGGGAAAAGGCTCGCACTCATATTTTTCATTATTTTTCAGTAAATAGGCCTATCCAGTTTAACACTGGGGACGATTTTTACAAGTAGACTTTCATCTATTTTTTTTTTACCTTGTTTTGGTTATTTATAAGAGCGTTATTTTATGAACCCGTCGGGAATTGTGAAAAAAAAAAAACATTATGGGATGGATGTAGATTCCGGGCGTACGGTCGTCATGTTTACATAAAGCGATTTCCGCGGTTAACTTCGCGTCTATTTTGACGGCGATTTTTTTCGGTTATTTGCCCCCTGCTGGCAATATATATGATGATGGCAATATGTCATGGGTGAGTGAGGGGGGGGCAAAGCCCACCCTCAACATATTATTGTATCCAATGGCATTCTAAATAGATGGGAACATGATTGCAAAGGTCCGACGCCTCCCCCGCCGCCGCCATGTTTACATTTGTCGATCGCCGTGGTTAAGTTCGGGTCTATTTTTATTTTTTCGGTAATTTGCTCCCTGCTGGCAATATATATGATGATGACAATATGTCATGGGGGAGGGGGTGAGGGGGGAAAAGCCCCCCCTCAACATATTATTGTATCCAAAGGCAGTCAAAATAGACGGGAACATGATAGCAAAGGTCCGACGCCACTACGCGTAGTGTAAACAAGGCTGGCGGTACGCCCGCACTTAACATTCTTGCCAACATTATCCATCAATCTTAAGACACCAAAGCAACAACACCTCCCCGTGGCGTAACGGATAGCGCGTCTGGCTCACAACCAGAAGGTCCCGAGTTCGAGACCCGGGCGGGGAAGAGACATTTGGGCAAGTCTCTTACGGCGGAAGGAAGAAAGAACATGTGCCTGAAAGGGAAAGGTATAAAGGATATAATGGAAGAGGCGAAGGAATGCGGGAAACAGCTACAGGAAGGAACCCTAATCATCCAGGTTGGTGGAAACGACCTCATGCAACAGGGAGCTGAGAACACCGTAAGAGAAGTGATTGAGGGAATCAGGATAATTAAGACACACAAAAAGAATCTGCGTGTAGGAGTTATGGGTATACTAAGACGACCCAGAGAGAACATGGCCTACGAATATACCCGAAGAAGAGTAAATAAGAAAATAGCAGAAGAGGTATACAAGATGAAAATGGAGCACATGAGGAATGAGGACATAGGAGTGAGCTTCCTAGATCTAGACCAGGAACTCACAGGCAATAGATTCGCAGGAGACCGAGTACATCTAAACAACGAGGGGATAAGACTCCTCGGAAACAGGACCCTGGAATGGCTCCTGGCTAGCGAAAGGTTACACAAGGGGCGCCTGGAAAAAATGGCCCCCAGGGATGGGCAAGACCCGGACCATGAAGAAACCCGGGAGGGATCAGCAAACGGTAACAAGGAAACGAGGAGAGAACCAGGAACAGAGGAGACCGATATAATGGTAGAAGCCGAAGAAGCAGTACCTGGAGAGGGAGGGGAGAATGAGCCGACGCGCAGGGACGAAACCAGGGAAGAACCTGCCCCTAGGGAAGGCCAAGAGGAAACAATCCCCGGGAACGGGGTAACTAACCCAACCGAGGCCCCAGTCGCGAGAGAGGACGGAGAGACGCCAGCCGAGAGAGGACAGAGGGACTCCTGACTCCGGCAATGAGAGTGAGAATCCCCGGGAAATGTGAACCAGGAATCAGCAGGATAGGAACTGCATTAGATTAGGGTGCCTAAATGTGAATGGATGGGGAGTAGGAAAATGGAAGACATGAGTGAAGTACTGTATGAGGGGGGTATAGATGTGCTCAGTATAACAGAGACAAAGCTACGTGAAAGAGTGGAACTGTACACGGAAAACTACAGAATGACTGGGAAGGGGCACAGTAAATGGAAGAAAAAGGGTGGAGGTATAGGCCTAATAGTGAGAAAGAACATGGATATAGAGGTTGAAGAGTTAAAAGTCGGCGTATGCGAGATGAGTGAAGATATGATGGCAGCTTACCTGAACTACAAGGCAAAAGGAAAGACTGAAAGGATCCTACTGATTATATGCTACATGACGGTACAGGGACCGGATGCCAGACGTGATAATGAAAGGAAATATGACCTAATGAGAAGACTGGTAAACGAACATAGACGAGAACAGGTGATCGTAATGGGTGATATGAACGGACACATCGGAATCCTGGGTGAGGAAGTGAACACGAATGGACAACTGCTAAGGGATTTCACTGAGGAGCATGAACTGGAAATATTAAATGAAACCATCGCAGAGGGACGAGTGACATGGGCCGGAAGAGACAATGAATCTGCGATTGATTATATCTTGGTGAATGAGAATGCAAGGAAGAACGTGGAATACATGAGGATAGACGAAGAACGAGGAATGGATGTGACAAGTGATCACAATATGTTGTGGATACAGTATACCTGTGGGAGGGAGAGAAAGGAAGCTAGGAAACCAAAGGGTAAGAAATGGAAACTGAAACAAGCGGACTGGGTAAAATTCGGGGAAGAACTAGAGCGTGTGAACTGGAGGGATGACGGAGGGGTAGACAGAATGAATGAAGAATTCACCAAGACAGTGAAAGAAGTAGCTGAAAGAAGAGTCGGGAGGAAAAAGAAAGGAAATAATAGGAGACCCCAGAGAAGATGGTGGAACCAAGACATCGAATCCGCCAGAAAAAAAAAGAAGAGAGAGCAACCGAAGGTGTAGACGACTAAGGAGGTCCAAGGACAACGGTGAGAATGAACGGGTCGCATATGAGGAAGCATGGGAGGAATACAGGAAGCACAAAAGTATAACAGGAGGTTTAATAAGGAAAGCGAGAGTAAAAGCCGATAAGGATGTAGTAGACGAGCTGAAGGCAAGAGGCGGTGAGGTCAGTAGAGAATGGTATGACTTCCTAAGGGGAGAGCAAGAGAGTGAAAGAGTGAATGTGGAAGTGATAATGGTGAACGGAAGAGAGGTGAGAGGGAAACCGGAGAAAGCTAGGGCAGTAAAAGAATTCTGGGAAAACATAGGGGGTGCGAATGAGGTGGAGGATAGGGGCAAACCCAACCTGATAATAGGAAGAAAGATACCAGTAGATGAAAATATGGATTACGAGATCAGTAGGGAAGAGATAATGAAATGTGTCAAGAAACTGAAGACTGGTAAAGCTGCAGGAAACGACGAGATCCCATATGAATTCTACAAAGAGGGTGGGAATGGAGTAATTGAAGGCATGTATGGACTTTTTAAGAAAGTGTGGTCAGGAGAGAGGGTACCGTATAAATGGAACGAGAGCCGGGTGACCCTCCTGCACAAAGGGGGTCACAAGAGTAAGAAAGAGCTGAAAAACTACCGACCAGTAACGCTAACGGACACAATTTCCAAGGTGTTCTGTGGGGTGCTGAATGAAAGGCTGAAAGGGATCTTTGAAAGGAACAGAGTGATGGGAGAAGAACAGAATGGGTTTCGAGTGGACAGAAGAGGGGAAGATAACATGTTCGTAGTGAGAGAAGTGATAGAGAAAACGAAAAAGTCCGGACGGAAGGGATACTTCGCCTTCCTAGACATAGAGAAAGCATATGACAGAGTGAACAGGTACAAGTTGTGTAGGCTGCTTGAAACAGTAGGTGTGAGTGAAAAGATAATAAATATCATAAGAAGTATGTATGAGAATACCAGGGCTAGATACAGTATGGGGGATATAGAGACAGACTGGGTCGAAAACAAGCGGGGAGTTAGACAGGGCTGTGGGCTATCCCCCCTCCTGTTTGGGATGTACACAGAGGAACTAGCTGCAAGAATGAAAGAAGCCGGCAGGGGAACACTAATTGGGAACGAACGTCTGGGTATCTTGCTATATGCAGATGATGTGGTGATCATGAGCGACAACCGAGAGGATCTGCAGAGGATGCTAGATATGGTGTCCGAATATGGGAATGATCTGAATGTGAGCTTTAGCAGGGAGAAAAGTAAAGTACTAGTAGTGAATGGAGATGAAACGGATGTGGGTGCGACGTGGCTACTTGGGAATAATATTATTACCCAAACAAATGAATACAAGTACCTGGGAATGACAGTGGATGCAAGAGGATGCGAGAAAACAAAAGATGAGAGACTAACATGAGCGAGCCAGTGGGTGGGAAGACTTGGCAGTGCTGCAAGGTGTAGAGCGAACAAGTATGAAGTAGTGCGAGGAGTATGGAAAGGTATGGCAGTGCCGGGCCTGATGTATGGTCTGGAATCCATCCCGTGGACGGCGAATGGCACGGCAAAGCTGGAAGTTGTCCAGAATAGGGTCGGAAGGCACGCACTGGGAGCGAACAAGTACACTGTAGTAGAAGCCTTGAGAGGTGACGTGGGGTGGAGCTCCTTTGAAGAAAGAATAGACAAGGGAGTCCTACGGTACCAGGTCAGACTGGAAAAAATGAATGGTGATAGATGGGCACGAAAGGTGTTTGAATGGGCTAAGGAGAGCAGTAAGTGGAACAAGATGTGCGACAAAAAGATATAGAAGTACGGAATACGTGGTATCATGATGGGGGAAAGTATGGAAATGTGGAGCCATGAGAGATGGAAGAAAGAGATCGGCAAACGGGTACAAAGCGTAGCAAGGTATGAATGGGCAGGGAATATGAGAAACAAGAGTTCACTAGAATGGTACATGTGTAAGCAACAGCCAAGAAGGGAGCCATTCTACGATGGGAGCATCGGAGGTGAACTCCTCTTCAAGGCCCGAACTAAGTCGCTTGAGCTGAACAGCAGAACATATAGATGGTCAAATGAAGGCAACAAGGCATGCAAGATGTGCGAGAGCGGGGAGGATGAGACTGTGGAGCATATCCTCCTAAAGTGCAGAAAATATGAAGGAGAAAGGTGGGTAATGCTAAGATCCATAGTGCAAGAGATTGGTGCGGAGGAATGGAATGCAGTGGTAGGAAGGTATGAATGGGGGCTCGACGGAATAGTGATTTACCTGCTTGGCCTGAACGACCTAAACATGTGGAATGAGACCACTGCACGGAGTGTTAAGGACTACCTAGAGGGAGTGTGGAGGAAAAGATCAGCCTTACAATAGTGAGGCTGGGGTGAGAATGCCCACGGGGGAACAATCTTCTTTTAGTCTCAACCTGTCCATTTCCATTATAGTTTATAAGTTTATCCTAGGAGAGAGAGAGCCGATACTAAGGCCACACCTCGACCAGTCGAGCGTGACTCTCGCACCAAGACCAAGACCTGTAGCCTCTGTTCACCTAGCAGTATAAATAGGAACCTGGTATAGGTGGCCGAAGTTGTAACGTCCCATCTGGGGTTGGTGATCGGTTACAAGGTGAGATGGGTATCGTACTGGTCAACCTAAGCCTTCGGGTGAGACAGGTACCGTAGTGAGAATGGTACCGTACAGATTAACCCTAAGCCTTCGTTTCCAAATGTCGCCAATTGGCTAAAATACAGACTACACACACATCCACAGGTATTCCAACAATACATAAAACACTTAACATGCATTTCACGCAATACATTCCCAGTTAAGGAGGCGCGATAATAATGAGCTTAGCTAGCATTGCGTGGATTCCCCTTGACGAACAAGTGAGTGAATAACCTAAGAAAGACCTAACTGTGAAGTTAACCTCCAAGACCACCAGCAAAACCAAAGAAGGCCGACAACAACATCCAGGAGAGGAAACCTTCCATAAACCTCAAACCACCACACGCCCATCTTGCCCGGAGACTCGCCACTGCCGTGGCGCAAATTCCGAGAAGGGATACCACCGTCAAACACACCCTCCTCCGCGCACAACCGCCCTTATAGATTCGAGATGCGCAGCCGGAAGGAACGACGGAATTAGTAAGACATCCCCAGCCAAATCCAGAAGCAGTACAGTTGGAAAGATATACTAAAAGGCACTGGCTAATAGTTGAAGACTTGGGATTATCTTTACCGAGAAATTGCCTTGAGGGAGTAAGACACTGGTGGAACTACTCGACGCATTTCTCGAAAGTACCTTGGATTTGCTCGTACTTTTATTAAACAACACTGGTGACCTTCTAACATTTTTACATTGCTTTGGTACGGGACTTTACTATAATTAGAGTACAGTATGCAGGAGCAAGCGCTCTATTTTTAGTAATCCCACAAACATAGGAAAGCTGGTTGGAAGAGCGTAAGACACTGGTGTAACGGCTTCTTTCTCAGTCAGGACTTGTAGTGGAGGGTGTAAGACACTGGTATATAAAACTCCCTACTTAGTCGTTACGATACGAGAGCGTAAGACACTGGTGTAACGGCTCGTATTCGTAACAATCCCAAAATTCCATCATGTAAGTTCCTCTAGAGACTCATAGAAGTCTAAGTCTGGATTGTAAGAGAGAGCGTAAGACACTGGTGAAACGGCTCTTTACTTTAACCCTCCTGGCCCGGTTGTCATTTTAAAATGACACCACGAATTAAGGGCAGGTGCCCGGTTGTCATTTTAAAATCTGTAAGCTTGAAAGCCTATTCAGCTTGGTCTGAACGCCGTGCGTCCGACGCATGTAAACAAAGCCGAGCGTTACGTCACCGCACCTCCGAAAACAAGAAAGAGAAGAGTCGTTTGTTATTGTATGTCTGTATGTCGTTGTTTCAGTAGTGAAAAGATCGTCATATTGCTAACATCGCCTGCAAGTGCTCTCCACTGAAATCGTCATCACAACTGAACCAGTTGACATAGAGAGCTCTACTCAACGCCAGTCTACAGATTGGAAACCGCACTACATTTATAGATGCGTGGGAAATTTCTAGCAGTTAAACTAAACAAAAATACGGTAGCCTAGGCCTAGACGTTTTTCGGCCAGATCGCCCGGGTAGCCCACACTGTCATTTTGAGAGCCTCCCCGGGCCAGGAGGGTTAATCCCATGATACGAGAGCATAAGACACTGGTGTAACGGCTCGTTTTCATGTAAGACCCTCACCTCTACAGTCTTCAGTGTCTTAGTGTAATGGCTCGTTTTCATGTAAGACCCTCACCTCTACAGTCTTCAGAGATCTACAAGGAAGTCTTCAACTACCTGCTGAAGTCTAGGTCTGGATTATAAGAGAGAGCGTAAGACACTGGTGAAACGGCTCCTTACTTTAATTCCTTGATACAAGAGCGTAAGACACTGGTGTAATGGCTCGTTATTCATGTAAGACCCTCACCTCTACAGTCTTCAGAGGATCTACAAGGAAGTCTTCCCCTAACTTTTGTCACCGTCACACGAGAGGACCACCCCACGGACCAGGACGTCATTGGGAATACCAGCCAGCAACGTCTTCAGAGATCTTCAGAACCTGCCTGTATCTTCCCCTTGAGACGCCTAGATGATCCTCGATCGTGCTGCTATTTAAAACCTATCCCTGTCTTATGTAACATTGCACCTTTAACCATATGATTTTGCATGAATAAGAATAACCTATGTTTGTACTCTGTTATATTATTCTCTATTACCTTCGTGTTTGTGTTCTTGTGTGTTCTCATCTTCTCCAGCCAAGTAAGAACCTACCTAATAAGCTAATACAACCTCAGTAAAAACCTGGTATAGCATCTATATTCAACACATAGGTGCCTATGGAGCAGATAATGTGTATATGAAAACAGGTGAATATGTGTATTTTCAATGTGTATAATATTATTATTGATACCGGTACATAGAAAATTAACGTATTCACCTCTCTTCACACACACATTCTCTACTCTTTGGGAGACTGGGGATGGTAACAGTCTTATCTCACCATCACTGACATAAATTACCAATTTACAAGTGTACAGATACTGTACTAGATTTTTGAGGAACTCAAAATTGCATTTGTGGTGCATTCCATGAACTTTGTTTGTACTGTAGTTTGTAATAAGTACTGTACTGTACTATACTGTATATAGCTACAGTACAGTACAGCTATAATGGTTATGGCTAATTATCAAATTGCAGTTCATTCATACATTATTGCAATTCAAAGGCATTTTTTTAGCAAACATTAGTGGCTGGTTAAAAGTACAGTACAATACTGTAAAATGGGGTGACTTCGGACATGGGTTGACTTGGACTATAATAGGACAAAAGTTGAGATAGCAACAAATTGTTGAAAGTAGTAGGAAGCAAAGTGTCTAAATTTCAAGTTTTAATAATGAGATAACTTAATCTTTGAAGTCAATAATCAAAAACATACATTTTTGCAAAAAATCAAACATTGAACATAACATATCCTACATAATTATGATCACATGTCACTTGAATGGGAACATGTCAAAAACTTCATTCTACATAGTGATTTTGTCCTTGTCTAGGGTAGCCTAATTTTTTAAAGAGGTGTAAATAGTAGCCTATACTTTGCTTTATAGGCATTCCTTTATATTCTATATATTGCCATATGCCATGAATGAAATTCCTTCACTATGCTCCTCTAATACTGTATATGTCAGTCGATGCCCTTCCTTCACCCAACACCACTTTCATTCATATCTTTCTTAACTCCATTCTTTTTATTTCAAGGTGTTCCTCTTCAACACTCTCCAGCACATCCACATCACATTGTTCTTGTAATTCCTCATGCATTTCTCAAATAACTAATTTGCACCCCTCTCTGTCTTGATATTTGTCTTTCCTACAATGTCCATTGTCCATACACTACATTTAGTACATTATCAGTATCATGCAGTGATTTCTTTAGTTCCATACTTGTCACCCTATTCCTTGTCACTGCCTTTAGCATACCTACAACCCTCCTCCCCAGTTGTACCCTCTCGCACTTTCCCCTTCAAACTCCCATCTTGACTCGTCATGCCGCTCACATACTGTACTTAGTGAGCTGACATTTTCTATTATCTTACCATTTAATCTCACTTCATACTCTGTGGCTATATGCCTCTCAAAGACCATAACTTTACTATTCATCACATTGACCTTCAGGTTACATTTCTCACAGAAACAAACATACTTACTAAAATCATGCACACATTCCTACTGTTTCAAACCTTCAAACTTTCAAATTCCTCACTTCTCAGTTTAATTTAAACTTCTTCTCATGTAGCTACTTGGCTTTATATTTTATAATTTCAATCGTTTTCCTCTTAAATATTGTTATTGGTACGCTAGTTTTCCCTAAATTGACAATTAACTTCTGCTATTTGCACACCATCAGTCAGTGACTATAGTCTATGAAGTTCATTTCAACTTACTGCCAATATGGCAGCATTATTTGTAGGCTAAATAAGCATATTAACATCTTTACCTCTATATATTTTCACTCCAGCCTAGCAATTCCGCCCATTGTTCTCATCCTCAATTCTCGGATCATTTCATCTATGTACGATATATACTGTACAGTACTGTATTTAACAGCTGTGGTCACATGACATACAGTATACCTGCCACATTCGTACGTTGACCTCAAAACTCAATCATTTATCTCCCACCTTCACATTTTACAATGCATTCATGTAAAATTATATTATTGTCATTAGCAATTTCCTTTCCACACCAAATGCTGTTAACACCTAAACACACACACATTGTTAGGTGAGGAGTTGGATGTCCATCATCCACATTCTGTGGCCAATGCATTAGTCAGAGAATGCAATCTTTGTTAGAAAGTGTATTGAGTCATTGATCTGTTACACTTTCCAGCATCATGTCAAGGTGTTTGATAATATAGCTCAGGGCCCCAGCAAGGATGTGTGAACCTGTAGTTGGGAACAGTGTTCTGGGTGGCACTGCAAGGTGGGCTGCGGATGGTGACCCGGGGGTGCAAGCCCATGGGCTGATGTTCCCCTCCCCCGCTTCTCTCTCAGAGACAGATCTCATCTCTCCCTGGCCCCTTCGGGGGCCCGAGCATCAGGATGGCTTCAGTCTACCAGATTCGTGACTGCTCGACCAGACAGTCTGGGGAACTACAAGAACAACAACAACATCTCTCCATTTGCATCTTTCACCGACTCTTTCCTCTTGTGTTTTCCTTTCCTTAATCTATTTTTGTTTTCTATGTGTGTGGAGAAGACAAAAGGCAGGTTGCCTGTAGCGAGTGTCTCTCCCAAAGTTAAAAGAGTGACAGAGCCAAATTCAAGGGACGTTGGAGTCAAAATGCCTGGATACTCAAAGTTTAAGTCTTAAGTCATAGGATGAAGGAAAGATTGATTGAGGGAGAGAGTTCCAGAGTTCACTTGTTGAGTAGAAGAAAGACAGAAAATTTGCCAATTCTTGAGTTGGAGAGCTGGACAGAATAGGGGTGGCGGGTGCCTCACACTTTCCGCAAGGGAGGGGGTATAGCTATACAATGAGAGAGCTCAGAAGAACACTGATTTTTGAAACAGCGATAGAAGAGTGAAAGAGATGCAACATTGCGGCATGTAGACAAAGATTGTAGGGAACTAGTAAGAGGAGGCGAGTTGATGAGGCGAAATGCTTTTGATTCTACTCGTTCGAGAAGTGCGGTATGGGTGGATCCCCTCCAAACATGCGAACAATACTCACTGTGCCTTGATACAGAGCAAGCTGTGCAGGGTTGAAGAACCCACGGGGACGGTTGACCACTCCTAACTTTTGGGAAGCTGTTTTAGCAAGAGTGGTAATATAATCTTTCCAAGAAAGGTCAGATGAAAAAGATATACCTAGAATGTTGAGAGAAGATGAAGGGTTAAATTGTGTGTTGTTGAAGAATAGTTGATAGTCTTGTGGAAGATTGTGATGGAGAGATAGGGAGAAACGGGGTCTTGGAGGCATTGAAAGTAACAAGATTTTCTCTGCTCCAATCATAAATAATAGAAAGACTAGAAGATATATGCATTCTATGGCCTCGCCACGTTTGATTAGGAGTTCTTGCATGTTAGGTTGATGGGAAAAACTAGTTAATAGTGTAAGGTAGAGTCATCAGCATATGAGTGGATAGGACTAGAGGTACAGTTGAGATCATTGATAAATATTAGAAAGAGAACTGGAGACAGGACAGAACCCTGAGGAACACCAGTGTTAATAGGTTGAGGAAGTGAGCGATGGCCATCCACAACTGCAGCTATGGAGTGGTCAGAAAGGAAACTAGAGACAAAGACACAGATAGAGTGATAGTCTAGAAACCGAAAGAAGGTAGTTTGGAAAGTAGATTTGTGACAGACTCTATCAAAGGCTTTCTATATTTTTATCGCAATATATAAAGTCTCACCAAAGTCCTGAAAGGAGGATGACCAAGAGTTAGTAAGATAAGTAAAAAGATCACCAGTAGTGTGCCTTAACCCCTACTATACCAGCGACGGCGCAAAGCCGTCAGTAAAAAGGTGACTCACCAATACTAGCGACGGCTCTCATACATCCTGCTAGTTCTGCTAATATCTAGCTAGAGCTGCTAATATTACTTAGAGGAAATGCTGGGAGGAGTTGGCAGTACTTCTCATGCTCCCTCTCAGCTACTCTAGGCCGGCTGGCTCCGTTACCCACAAACTCTTGAGCTGAGAGGGTGTTGTCTCGTTGATTATGGCAACAAGTCTGGTACTGAAGGGTACACATTTATCTACTATGATATGGTAAAGTAGGGGTTAAGGAAACCACACTGGCAATCTGAAAGTAGATAATGAGAAGATAAATGCTTAAGAAATTTTGAATTAAAAATAGTTTCAAAAACTTTAGAGGTGCAGGAAATGAGAGCAATTGGATGATAGTTAAGAGGTTTGAAAGCAGTCACACCTTCTTTGGGACAGGTTGAATAAGAGCAAACTTCCAGTAAGAAGGAAAAACATTAGAGGAAAGACAGACACGAAAGAGTTTGCCTAGGCAGGGAGTCAACAAAAAATAAATGTTTTTGAGTACATCAGGAGAAACACCATTCGGTCAGTGTGTTCTGCCCAGAGAGGGCAGAAAATACATCCTTAGAAGAGATCATGATACTGTATTGGGTAAGTGAGAGGGGGGTGGAGAGGGAGGAGTAACACCAGAAACATCCAAGGTAGAGCTTTTAGCAAAACTTTGAGCGAAGAGTTCAGCTTTGTCAGAGGAAGAGGTGACGGTGGTACCATCAGAGTGGAAATGAGGAGGGAAAGACGAGGAAGAAAACTTGTTGGCGAGGTTTTTTGGCTAGATGTCAAAAAGCTTGGGAAAAGCTAGAGTTGGAAAGCTAAGAGCAATTGTTATTGATGAAAGAGTTTTTGGCGAGTCTAAGAACAGATCTGCCTTGATTCTGGGCAGAAACATATATAATGTACGTGATTCTTGAGTTTGAAGGCGATAGTAGCGTTTGAATTCCTCCTCCTTGTTGCTGACACCAATAGAATAAGCGTGAGTAAACCAAGATTTTTGTGAGACAGTTTGAGAGAAACAATGTGATAAATGCTTCCATGCCCAAATGATTACCTCAGTAATGTGCTTAGCATTCTCTGAGGGTCACCGGCCACGGAAGTAAAAATCATTCCATGGGAAATCAAAGAAGTACTGCCATAGAACCTCCCAGTCATCAGCGCTAAAATGCCACAGTCGTCACTGGCTGTGGGGGTTAGAAGGCTGTAATGGAGAGACAAGACAAGTGACAGAAATAAGGTTATGATAGGTTAAGCCCAACGGAGGGAGAAGATTTACAGTACAGTATTTATTTTTATTTAGTTTTTTTATGGGGGGAGGGGGAACCGAGATTAAATATGGCTTGATATAAAGCAGAAAATTAAGGACATACATTTTTTAGTTTGAATATAGACGTGGGATCATATACTCTGGTTCGATCTCAAAATAAAGAACTTGAAAACAGAAGTAGCCCTTGACAGGGTCGCCTGGAAAGCCGCCATTTAGGACATGAAACTGTAAGCACACTCTCTGTAGACCAAACTGTCTTTAAACTTATATTTATGTGTATGTGTGGAATGTCATTAGTTTAAGCTCTACTTTAGACCAAGATTGCGTAAAGGTTCCTCCCAAGGAAAGTAGAGGAAACACCTGCTATGCATTCCCAATCACAGTAACAAGGTGAAAGTTAAACTACAGCTGGTACTATACCAGTATCTCTATCTATCTATTGCCGGACGCCTTACTCCCCTTACGAGGGTGGCCATACACAGAATGCCCCCATGCGGACCTATTCCTTGTGAGAGGGACAACCCGAGCCAGTTTAGTGAAGGACTTATAGGATTGACCACTCAATTTAGGATCCGTCTGACTCCGAGGCCCTCTGTGTATCTTGTTAGCACTATTTTTCTACAGTGGTGTTCGGCTAATCCATCCACTAACCTGCCTTACCCTTAGGTAAGCAGTACGGATTTGTATCAGATTTACTCCCCTAGACAGGTTGCCAACCAAGGCTGACGAATCCCATCCACCCGGATTTGTATAAGGTTGTCTCCCCTAGATGAGTTGCCGACCAAGGCTAACGAGTCCCATCCACCCAAAACTTGACCTTACCTTACCAGTATCAAATGCCAAATTTAGTCGCTCTTCAGAACTTAACCTCTGAAGTGCGCATGGGGGTATGAGACACCACACTCCTGTGCTGACGTATTTGAGCTGTTCCCATCACTAAAATATTTATTTTACCATAAATAGCATTAATACTTATCCATATGCGCCTATTATAGGTTGATTATAAAGGTATTAACCTGTTACAACAATAAAACAAGTGGAAACAGCGTTTGGATGGTCAAAATCGGCGATACAGGCCGGGAGTTACATAATGTATGGCTGAGGCAACCTCCCAGCCCACCACTTTTCTCCACCTCTGGAGAGAGACTGTCGATCGATACTCTCTCTCTCTCTCTTGCACTCGCTTGCTAACAGTGATGACAACGCCCTGCTACCAACTCGCTAATGTTAGCACGAAAATAGACCACAGGAAAACGGAATAACAGGGAAAATAGGTGATAACTGAAGGAGGGGAGGAAACTGGGGAAGGAGGGGAGGTGGAGGAGTGATATTTGGCATGGCCCAGGGGCAAAAAAAAATAACAAAAATAAGAACAAATTTTTTTTTTCGGTGTTTTAAATTGATTTTTTTCCCCCTGACTCTTAAGAGTCTTCCCGCAGTCTGCCGGAGGAACTCTTAAGTCTTCCGGCAGTTCCCGGATTAAGTAGGTTAGGTTAGGATTGCTTGATAAATAAACTGTATACCTGTATACAGGTCTCCCTCACTATCAGAGGCCCTGATTTACGATATTATTCTTGGTTTTTAGGTGTTTGGGTTTGTGTTTTGGCTGGTCTGAGAACGCATCCACATTTACCCCATTAATTTTAGGGTTTGAGATAAAAAAAAAATAATTTAAGATCAGGTTTTAAGGAACTTAACCAAATCGTATATCGAGGGAGACCTGTACAATACCGTATACTGTACTGTACTGTATATATATAATTATATATACATACATACACATAACCTACATACTTACATACATTTATGACTATGATCTACATGTGACTAGGTCAGTCTCTGTTTTTTCACCTAAGGGCAGCATTCCAGGCAGCCCGGTCTTTGGCATCCTTTTTGGTTTCACACACTTCTGACCTCCTGATCCCCACCTCCTCCTCCCCTAATTCTCTTCTCCCTGCCATACCCCATCCAACTATGTTTGCTGGTCCTTCATTCCTTAAATTTAGCAATTCGTTGAAGTACTCTCTCCATCTTTCGACTCTCGGTTGCTTCTCGGCTATATATATATATACCGCGTGTCCCAGGAGGAGAGGGCATAACTTTGGGAAATGATAAAACAAAATATTCTAAGCTTAAAATGTTCTATAGAAAATATTCCAAATCTCAAACAGTGCATGTTGAAAATCTTTGCATGTTGAAAATGGCATTTTCTTAAGTATTTCCCCATAAGGCTGGCCTAGCACACCTCCATCTAACTGCAATAATTTTACTATGTTATTGTAAAGATATTATAATTTTGTAAGTTGCAAAATGATTATAGATGTATTAGCTCACTTTGGACCGGTTGAAAACTATCTGACATGAAAGAGTTCAATATCTTTTTAACGGTTGAGATTTGGACCTTTTGTTATAGAACATTTTAGGCCTAACCTAACAAAAAATAATTATAGGCCTAGCCTAGGCCTAGTTAAAAGGCTGTTCGAGGTCTCTTCAATTTTTACCACTTTTTCTTTCAATATCTGGGACTTGTTAACCTAGGTAGCCTACCCTATTGTTGGCTATTTTAACATAGGCTAGGCCTATTGGATTAAAAAATATAGGCCTAACCAGCCTAACCTACTAAAGTAGGCTATAAATAGGGACTAACATGTTCTCCCTGATTGGGCTAGGCTTAGGCCTACTTGAAATACTTCCATAAATGAACATAAGATAACGAGTCTGCAGAGCTGACTGGCCCACACACGGCATATCCCATTCACACCCATCCTCGTCAATTGCAAGATTTCAGGAAATAGGTCTATGCCTCAAATAGCCTAGTTAGATAATAATGGTCACCAAATGAGAATTCCAAGCCAAAAATATAAGCAAGTACTGTATAATGTAATGTTGTGCTGGCCGCCGCCCTGGCCGCCCTAGGGCGCGCGCCTCCCGAGTTGGCCGTGGGCGTGCTGGGCCACCAGCTGGAGCTCCTCGTCAGCGTAGACAAGACCCATTCTACGTTTTTCAGTGGCAAGACGTAGTTGATGGGGATGGATACAACCCTGATGTGCCAGCTTTTGATGAGGTACTGGAGGGTTCAGGCATTACCCCCAATTTTCCTGCAGGCCCCAATGCTCCACCACACAAACTATTTGAGGCCTTCTTTGATGAGGAGGTGGTAGGCTATGTTGTCAAAGAGACAAATAAGCAGCACCAATTCCAGGTCCACTTTTTGGGCAAGGTGACCAAGGGCCACATGAGGCAGTGGACCCCAGTGACTCATAAAGAGTTCATGGTGTTCCTGGCACTCACCATGCTAATGCCTCATGTCAAGAAGCATAGGTTGCCTGACTATTGGATCACCAATGATCTGATATCCACCCCTGCCTTCGGGAAATATATGTCTCGCGACCGGTACCTTGATATCCTCGCAGCGCTCCATCTTGTCACCAACACCGACGTCCACCTCGGTGACAAGCTGTGGAAGATTAGGACGTTGTACGAGATGATGCGAGAACGCTTCACCTCCTACTTCAAGCCCTTCCGCAAGGTCGTCATTGACGAGTCTCTTGTGCTGTTCCGGGAAAAACTCAGCTTCCGGCAGTACATCCCCTCAAAAAGACATCGCTTTGGCATAAAATTCTTTGTGCTGTGCGACTGCCAAACTGGCTATGTCCTGGACTTCCTGGTCTACAGCGGGAAGGAAGGGGACTTGCTTGTGGACCCCCTCATTGGCTTTGGCGGAGCAGTGGTGCAAGCCATGATGGACCGCTACTTTCACAAGAATCACGTCCTCTACACGGACAATTATTACACGTCCCCCACTCTCTCACAGTACCTGCATGAGCGCAAGACGGGGACTGTAGGCACAGTACGAGGGAAAAGGAAGGGCATGCCACCTTTCCCTCCAAAGACCAAAAAAGGTGATGTGTTGAAGAAGAAGTCGGGGCCCATTCTGGCTATCCACTGGCACGACCAGCGGAAGGTCAACCTCCTGACCACCATCCACAAGGTGGAAATGGTGGAGACTGGCAAGGTGGATCGCCGCACCCAGGCCAGGGTGACCAAGCCCGATGCTGTCCTGGACTACAACATCAACATGAGGCTGGTGGACAAGTCCGACATGCAGATAGGCTTCATTGACTGCCTGCGTACCTCGTGCAGATGGTACAAAAAGTTCTTTCTGCATATGGTGGACATGTCAGTTCTGAATGCCTACAATATATACAAGCTTCGGAATGTGAACACACCCATGAAGTTCAATAGCCTGCGGAGGTTCCAAAAGCAGGTGTTGACGGAGCTCCTGGAGAAGTATGCTACGCCACAGAGGGCAGTGGCACATCCTGGGCCCGCCGTTATTGACCGCTTGCAGTGTGCTCAATACTTGATTAGGCACAGGCTTGGTTCCCTGCCTCAGAATGAATCAGGAAGAACACAGCAGAAGCGGTGCCATGTCTGCTACAACAGCAGGGTGAGGCCGAGGCCAGGTAAAAAGTCAACCATGGAGTGTGTGGAGTGCAAGGTGGCACTCTGTGCTTTAGAGTGCTTCTTTGATTACCACTCCAAGCTGGAGTTCTAATAATCATAGTGAAAGTGCCAAAGATAATGACAATATGTACAGTATATATATAGGCAAAAAGTGGAAGTAAACCAATTTATTGTTATACAAAAGTCATGTATTATGAAAACATTTATACAAATACAATTACACCATAATAATATGTGAAAGTGACACATATGTTTATACCAAGTGACATTCATATGATTAGAACCTATAGAAATCAGTGAAAAAAGACACAATAAATTGTATATAAAACGTTAACAAATCATATAACTAAGTGAAAGTGACACAAGACCTAATATTTGATGGCCAAAGTATAATAAACACCTGTGATAACGAATAATCAGTGCCTAATACAACAATAACCTACCTCAATAACTAATAAAATGTACGGTATCAAGTGAAAATGAGCATTATCAGTGACAGTGACACTCTCTAAAGCATATTTGTCAAAGTGAAAGTGACACAAGACCTAATATTTGATGGCCAAAGTATAATAAACACCTGTGATAACAAATAATCAGTGCCTAATACAACAATAACCTACCTCAATTACTAATAAAATGTACGGTATCGAGTGAAAATTAGCAATATCAGTGACAGTGATACCCTAATAAACATATTTTATATAATTGGCCTCAAAATAACTAGAAAATATCAAATAAACATCACATTCTCAATATCAAACACTAAAATCGTCTAAGGGAGATAAATACTTTGGCGCGACGAGCGGCTAGGTGCGTCGTAGCCATGGCCGGGGCGACGCGTCCGAACGCGGGAAGAATTTGCCGCCGAAAAGCACTCGTCTTCCCGCGCTCACCATTATGCAACCAGATGGGCTAGAGACCTCTACTCAACGCCATTCGACAGAGGAAGGTTTGTGGAACATTATTCTTTTTTATTCAGAACATTACATGCCATATTCATTGACTTACAGAGTATTTAACATAGCCCAAAGATCGTCAAAACACCCGGTACCGCAGCACAGTCGCAAGCTATAGCCCCCGGGGCTGGAGGGTTAAAAAAAAAAAAAATTTCTCTGACTCTTAAGAGTCTTCCCGCAGTCCGCCGGGGGAACTCTTAAGAGTCTTCCCGCAGTTCCCGGGTTAAGAGTCTTCCCGCAGTCCCCCGGGGGAACTCTTAACCCGGCAAGCGCGATAGGCCTCACGGAAGGCTTCCTATAGGGAACGCGATAGGCCTCACGGAAGCAGGACCATAAAAAAAGCCTTCCATAAAAAAAAAGGGCCTATCAAAACAAAGGAATTTGTCTCTAGGTGAGATAATTCCCCTCCAGTACTCATCCATGTAAATCTCACCCACCCCCTCCCCTACCTTATTCTCCCCTCCCTTCCCACCTCAATTATCACCTATTTTTCCTCTTATATCATCATTATCGGTTATTTTTCTCTCACGCGATAATGTAGCACAAGTGGGTTGCATAAAAGATGGTTATGCAACACCCAGACACCGGCACACACGCCCCGCTCTCAGTTGACTCCCAGACAGCGAGAGGGGAAGGCTGCCTGTCTCTCTCTCTCGCCTGAGATTACCGGGTGGCCAATATCTTCGTTTTTCACCACCCAAATGCTTTTCCCACTTATTTTAGCACTCTTGAAGGTTCATATATACATCATATATGTAAAATAAAAGCATACCGAAAACAAATAATGGTTTATATTGTAAATATAACGAATTCTGTCAGAATCCAGGGCTAGAAATGCACAAATAACTACCCTAGCACCTACTGTCATATCGCGCTTGTCAGGTTAAGAGTCTCCCCGTAGTTCCCGGGTTAAAGAATAGGCTACATGTTGATTAAATATGCAAGTCCCATGGAGATTAAAAAATAATATTTAGCCATGAAATCTTTTTCTATAATTAGGCTAGGATAGGTGACTATCCCTAGATGTCTTAAGCCGCATGATGAGAACAATTGTGTGATCCAAACACTTTCCCTGCTAAATTTTTGGAAAAACTCTGAGAGTCAGAGGTTACCTCGCTTGGATAGCTAGAATAGATTAGTTTTATTAGGTTACCATGGTTATTATAAACTAAATAATCCACTAGCCTCTCATGCCTAACCAATCGTCCAAAATCCAACCCCGGTAACCTCTTGAGGTTAGGCTAGGCCTACCCTGTTTTCAGTAGTTTTAATATATCAAGATAATTACTTAGCCTAGGCTAAATTCTCATCAAAATTGCTCATAGCCTATGTCCAATTTAAGCATCTCTTACTATGAAATGGAGGACTCAAAGCTTTACCTTTCCCAATTGTGAAGTGTCAGCCAGGGGATAGATAGCCTATGGCAATTTACAGCCCACTATCCTAGCTCTGGCCCTTTTTGAGTTAGAGATAGGCTAGGTTAGATTTCGCGATTTATGGCCATAGATCTACTTGGAACAGGTGAACAGAGCTAGGTTTGAATAGGCTATACCAGAAAAGCTTGCCTGATATTAGGTTATAACCAAGCCACTTTTCCAGAGAGCCAAGCACAAACCAATTATTCAGCGAAAATCCATACGGTAAATCTACAGTTATACTACCCCTCCCCCCTTCAAAACACGCCTTTTAGCGTGTTTTTGGATGGTTCAGCAGACGCGGAAACTGGAAAAAACTTATTTTGATAAACATTTATCACCAACCAGATACAAGTTTTTCAGGTAATTTGTTGTTGTTTTTTTATTTTTTATTTGATATGCAGTGTTGTTTAATACCGAGGACCGTCATATTTTAGTATTTTTAACATTAGCCTAACCTAACTTAACCTAACCTAACCGAAAACTAACCTGTCTCATGTTCCCTGTTTATGGGTGCGCGACGGTCTAAACCCAGCTCACGATCCCTGTTTATGTGTTTATGGGTTCGCGAAGGTTTGTAATACTTCAATGTATCTATTTCAAGTCAAATATACCAGTCTAAACCCAGCTCATGTTCCCTGTTTATGGGTGCGCGACGGTCTAAACCCAGCTCACGTTCCCTGTTTATGGGTTCGCGAAGGTTTGTAATACTTCAATGTATCTATTTCAAGTCAAATATACATTTCCGCGCATCATCAAACCATACTAAGTCTACTACTAATAATATTAACCCATTAGTACCAACAGAATAGCGACAAAATAGGGGTAGTATAACTGTAGATTTATCATCCATACCACAACCCCATGGCTATTCCTAAACTCAAAAATTGATTGGTGGTTGAAGGGAAATTAGGCTAGATAAATTCAATGGTCCTCTGGGGAATCACTAGGGCCTAGGCTACCTTATTTTCGTCAATTGAGAATGTCCTAAATACAGAATAATAAGATTAATTCAATAAACTGGGTAAATAATACACCAGGGACCATCACTTTATTATGATTCGATTCCGTCTGTACTCCCGTGAGGCTGCCCGAGGCAGTAATTTGTAAACAAAACGTTCTTCAGGTATACCAACCGTAAGAAATGCACCGCGGCGAGTTTGACAGGCTTACCAACCATACGTCCGACGGCATCGCACGAGAGATTCGCACAAGGAAGCAACTGGCGGTATCACCTTCACGTGCGAATCCGACGTGAGAGTCCTTCGTCGAAGGGATCTCACGATTATCTGGTACTGCGGGACATGTCTGCAGCACCAAATCCTTCCAAACTCACTTTTTTTGTTTTTAATTTAGGCTCAACTGTTAGGTTAATTTAAAGTTAGGTTAGGTTAAGATAATATAATAGTATAAAGGAAACAAAAATCGTGCCAAGGGGCCCAAGATTCTCACGCATGCGCAAAGGACAGGATTTGGAAAGATTTGGTGCTGCAGACATGGCCTCCCGTTTATGGTGTGTGTGTAATGTGGGCGAAATTTTTGTTTATTGTAGGCCTATAATTATGTCATAGGCTAGTTCTCTCGATTCATAATGTGTAGGTTAGGTTAGGTTAGGTTAGGTTAATTACGAGTTGTCTCGTAATTAACATGGGGCCGAGCTGTCCCGTGGGCCGAGTAGTCTAGCATTCTTAGGCCCGCAGTACCAAACGTTCCCTTCCCTCGAAGGTATCCTTCCTTTCAAAATTCGTAGTATAGAAACATTCTTTGGGATTTGTTTGGCTGAGCGAATGCTTTCGTAAACGGTCGCCGCGACCATTTACGTCCAATATTATTGGAATCTGAAGAGGACCTTCGACCCTTCTCTTCGATGGTCGTCGGATCCCTTCGTTTGCTAATTGAATTTTATTATTTGTATTATTGTTTCAATTCGTAAATTAAAGGCTACAGAAGACATTCTTTAATGCAAATCAATTGCATAATGTACGAAACTATTTAACACACTAGGAAATATTAGCATCACAATGCCAGATGCCCATAGCCTCCCCCCCGCAACACTAGCAGACACGGCAGAGCCTCCTCAAAATGCAGCAAGACAGGTGAGGTCGGGGACCCCAACGAGCACACACCCCACATGCAACGGATGCAGCCATAATGCTCCTACATACAGAAGAACAGGTGAGGTTAGTGCTGTAAATACAAATTCATGGAGACCTAGGCCCAGAGCTGAATACAGGGGCACCGATATTAGGAGGAAAAGCATGGAAGTATGCAATTTCTACCTAAGAAATGAATGCCGATATGGAGTAGTGGGCATGGGATGCAAACAAGACCACCCAAAAATATGTGCAAAATTCATGAAGCACGGGCGGGATGAAAGAATCGGTTGCAAGCGTGGATGGAAGTGCATCGACTACCACCCATATGTATGCAGAATCTCACTCAACAAAAGGGCATGTACTATGAGAGACTGCAATCTTCCACACATCAAGGGAACCAAAATACTGACGCCCAGAAACAACGTCAACAAACCAAGGGAACACGCTACAGGACACATTCAAAGGGAATTTGCTTACACACCAACACATGAGGAAAAATTAGAAAGCCAACGCAATGCCCTCAGAAGCTGGCCAACCATCCAGCAAACTCACAAGGTCCGACCAGCAGCGGTACACACGGCTATGCCCGACCAAGGTGCTTTTTTAGAGGTAGTAATGGGACGTCTTCTGGAAGTGGAAAAACGGTCTCAAGTGATAATGGAGAGATTCCTAACCCAAACCGAGGGGCTAGACATGAACCACAGAGGAAGGTGCAACTACCACTAACTAGTTTTTTTGTGGGCAACATCAGAGGACTTTACCCACGAAACAATCAATGTAAAGTCCCTATGTTGGAAGAAATTGCAGAGGAAGACCACTCAATTTTTCTAGCCCTCACAGAAACACACCTGAACGAAAACATTTTGGATGCAGAGATCAATATCCATAATTTCACTCTATTCAGAGCCGACAGAGAGGACAGAAGCCACGGAGGAGTAGCACTCTACCTAAGGGAGGATATGGCTGCAAATACCGAAACTTTAGTTGCATTCTCAAACGGCACAACAGAGCTACTAGCAGTACACATAAGACAAACCGACATGCTCATCATAATTTTGTACCGACCTCCAAACACCACAGGGGAAATTTTCAAGGAGGTCACAGAGAAGATACAATCACTCCTACAAAATCTTCCAACTCCCGCTACAGATGTCATCATCACAGGAGATTTCAACCTGCCCATCATCAATTGGGCAACCATGAAAATAGATGGAGGAACCAGGGATGAAAAACAGCAAGCCAAGGAGCTAATGACTATCATGGACACTGTATACATGAAGCAATACATCGAGGAACCTACAAGAGGCAACAACACACTGGACTTACTATTTGGCAACAACTTCGACCTGGTACACTCGTACGAAACTGTAAAAACTATATTGTCCGACCACAGCCTCATCAAAGTTAGAACCCTCACACCAGCCGCCACACCACCAAGAAGATGTCAACAGGAATCAAGCCAAATACCCTGCACCTCTCTGAAAGATCTCAACTTCTACAGCAAAGATATAGACTGGGACAGACTGAGAGCAGAACTGGCAGGAACTGATTGGAGGGCACTATTCGACGATAAAAACGTCGACGAAACTCTCAGTATCCTCCAGAAACAATGCCTGGAGACCTGTAAAAACACCATACCACCCAAATCAAGCAGGAAGCAGATCAAGCAGATTCCCAGAGATAGAAAAATACTAATGAAGAAAAGGACGTACTTGAGAGCCAAGCAAAGGAAGACCAGCTATGCGCACAATATCACCAAACTACAAGAAGAGCTCGATGAAGTTGAACGTAAACTCATCCAGTCACACCAAGAGCAAAGAACACGCGAAGAACTCCAAGCAGTTGCAAACATACGAGTAAATAGCAAATTCTTCTATGCATACGCAAAAAGGAGACTCAGGAACACCTCAACAATAGGACCACTTGCAAAACCTACGGGCGAACTTGAGAGTGACCCAACCGAAATGGCCAAGGTACTCAAACAGCAGTACGAAAGTGTCTTCAGCCCGCCAAATGAAGACAAGAAAATCGAGAATGCAACGACTTTCTTTGGCAACGCTCCAGGGACACCACATCAACTCTCCTCGGTAACAGTATCAACAGAGGACATAATAGCAGCCATCGACAAGATTGGACCAAACTCTGCGGCAGGACCAGACGGCTTTCATGCCCAACTGCTAAAAACTGCAAACATCAGCTAGCCCTGCCTCTAAAACTGCTGTGGAGCAAGTCCCTCCAAACTGGATATGTACCACAATCCCTAAAAGAAGGTAATGTCACACCAATACACAAAGGGGGTAGTAAAGGCATAGCCAAAAATTACAGACCAGTGGTGCTGACGTCACATCTTATTAAAATCATAGAAAGAACAATACGAGCTAATATGGTCAGCTTCCTGGAAGATAACGAGGCGTTCAACGAGGGGCAACATGGCTTTAGAAAAGGCCGCTCCTGCCTCTCACAACTACTATCACACTACGACAAAATCCTACAGGATATTCAAGACGGAGAAAATTTAGACGTCATATATCTAGATTTCGCCAAAGCTTTTGACAAGGTGGACCATGGGATCCTTCTACATAAACTCAAATCACTGGGAATAGGGGGAGACCTTGGAAGATGGCTCCACAGCTTCATCACCAACAGAAAACAAAGAGTCACAGTTCAAGGAAGCCTATCAGAAGCAGGTGGGGTCATCAGCGGAGTACCACAAGGATCAGTACTGGGACCTCTCCTATTCCTCATCATGATAGGAGACATCGACAGGGACCTGGAACACTCAACAGCCACATCGTTTGCAGACGACACCAGACTCATGAAGAAAATCACCTCACAACATGATGCTCAGCTACTACAACAAGACTTGGACAAAATCCTGAAGTGGGCAGAAGAAAACAACATGGCCCTAAACGGAGACAAGTTCGAGCTTCTAAGGTACGGGAACAAGAGAGCACTACAAAACGACACCAACTACAAAAGTGGACAGCAAGAAATTACTGCCAAGGACACAGTGAAGGACTTGGGAGTAAATATGAGCAGTGACGCCACTTTTTCCCAGCATATTACCAAAGCCACAACAACAGCAAAACAAATAGCAGGCTGGATCCTGAGAACCTTCCACACAAGAAATGAGAGGTGTATGCTAACACTGTGGAAGTCACTGGTCCTACCACGACTGGAGTACTGCTCCCAGCTCTGGTCTCCCCAAAAAGTAGGAGAAATAACAGAAATTGAAGCCACCCAGAGGACATTCACCAGTAAAATCCATGGGTTTCAACACTTTAACTACTGGGAGAGACTTAAGGAGCTGCAGCTGTACTCACTTCAAAGACGTAGGGAGAGATACATCATCATCTACGTCTGGAAGATTTTGGAAAAAAAGGTACCAAATCCAAACATCCAAGAGACTCAGCACCAAAGGCGAGGGAGGCTGTGCTATGTGAGGACTACGCCGGGATCAACACAAAAAATCAAATCCCTGATCCATCACAGCTTTACATACAATGGAACCAGACTGTTCAACTGTATACCAGCCCCTCTCAGGAACATGACCGGGGTGTCTCCAGACACCTTCAAGAAACACTTGGACATGTGGCTGGCCAAAATACCGGACCGGCCACCAACACCAGGATACCCCAGCACCAACTCCAACCGACTTCTGGAATGGAGAATGGAAGAAAGGGAGCTGCCTGGTCGCAGTGGAGCCCCAGCTCAACTGTGTCACTAACGGACGGAATACAACTAAGTGTAACTAAGTGTAAGTGTAAATGACGATGTTGAACTTGACAGGAGCCGTTGTACAGGCACCTTCACCTGAGGCCTATGTCGGCCAGCCTTGACAACTTGTAAATCGCTTCTATTCATCAGATTTTATTCGCCCAATTACTACCCAGGTAAGGAAATTCACGACATTCCATTATACTTGCTTGTATTTTTGGCTTGGAATCCTCATTTGGTGACTATTATTATCTATCTATTTGAGGCATATTTCCTGAAATAAGTCTTGCAATTGACGAGGATGGGTGTGAATGGGATCTGCCGTGTGTGGGCCTGTCAGCTCTGCAGACTAGTTATATATGTTCATTTATGGAAGTATTTAAAGTAGGCCTAGGCCTAGGTTAACAAGTCCCAGATATTGAAAGAAAAAGTGGTAAAAATTGAAGAGACCTTGGACAGCCTTTTTACCTAACCTAACAAAACATATTTATAGGCCTAGCCTAGGCCTAGTTAAAAGGCTGTCCGAGGTCTCTTCAATTTTTACCATTTGTTCTTTCAATATCTGGGGCTTGTTAACCTAGGTACCCTATTGTTGGCTATTTTAACATAGGCTATGCCTATTGGATTAAAAAATATAGGCCTAACCAGCCTACCCTACTAAAGTAGGCTATAAATAGGGACTAACATGTTCTCCCTGATTGGGCTAGGCCTAGGCCTACTTGAAATACTTCCATAAATGAAAATAAGATAACGAGTCTGCAGAGCTGACTGGCCCACACACGGTATATCCCATTCACACCCATCCTCGTCAATATCAAGACTTATTTCAGGAAATAGGTCTATGCCTCAAATAGATAGATAATAATGGTCACCAAATGAGGATTCCAAGCCAAAAAATACAAGCAAGTATAATGTAATGTCGTGAATTTTCTTACCTGGGTAGTAGGCTAATTGGGCGAATAAAATCTGATGAAGCGGTCTTAACCCGTCGAGCCCCGGCTAGTTATTAATAAATGTACCACCAGAACCCGGCCGGTTTTGAAAATATGTTTTTTTTTCCAGAAACAATAGCGAATGGGTTAGGAATGAAGGAAAAACCACGAAAACCGATCAAAAAGCTCAAAAAATGGTCCTACAGAGCCCCGAAAACGGATTTTACAAGAGTAAAAAATTGAAGGTAATTTCCTCAAAAAAACTTGTTTTTGCGCGCTCAAGCGCACGCGGTTGGACTTTGAGAGTTTTCAACCATCGGCATGGGTGCGTGGGATACTTACACAGTTCCCATACAAATCTGAGCCCTCTAGGTAGAGCCATTCTGAGCCTTACGACTGAGCTAAAAGGGTGACTCGTCTGGCGAGTCGCTGGGGTTTGGCGTTACATACATAGGTGACTCGTCAGAGGCGTCGCTGGGGCTGGCCGGGTTAAGGACCTATCCATAATTATGGAAGCATACAACAGGAGTTGTGATTAGATGATACAATATTATATAACGGGTACCTATATATGTAAGAATTGCAATAAATTATGTGAAATATATTGTTCATTCTTTATGCGGGTACCTATAATTGTCCAAGCATCATATATTTAGTCATTTATAAAAGTAAACCTGCCTACTAGACTTTCTGTTTTTGGTACCGTATAGTACACTGTACTATAGACAGGGCAGGTGTCAATTTGATGCAGAATAAGTTTTGAAAATAAATGGTTTTCTATATTAGCCTAGTCAAAGGGGGTGATCACATTACTATTAACTTGAAACCCGAAACTTTATGATATTGCTGCACTGCCACTGAATGGTACTGGATTAAAACCTGGCACTTTTCATGTAGCAGAACTGTACAGTATAAAACTTGGGGCAAATTGGTGCAGCTGTGGTAAATAACCCCATAAAGTATACAGTACTCAGTAGGCCTACCTACTAAGTGATCTGTATAGGATTCACTATTCTGAACTTATACATACAGGTATTTGTTTTTGAGGGAATACATAAGAGTTGAGACAGGCGAAGCCAGGGTCAAATTGGTGACCAGGCTACGGTAAGATCAGGAGTAGTGGGCGTACCACTACCGACATAGGCTACAGCATAAATCATCTATAAAACATTAACCTAACCTTACCTAGTACTACATGAATACTAGGTTAGGTTAGGTTAGGTTAATGCTTTATAGAGGAGTTATGCTGTATGTTGGTAGTGGTACGCCCACTACTCCTAATCTTACCCAGGCTACTGAACTGGAGCCACAGGTCTAGGCCTCTTCCAGAAAAAACATGTGAGTATTAGGCTACATGGTAATATTCAGTTGAGAAACTCTGCCTCATAAAGCTAAACTAACTCAACCCAATCCCACAATCAGATTGCTACAATACTATACTGTGCCTAACTTACCTAATGTAACTAACCTTACAGACCCCATGCTGGCAATATATAAGATGACAATTAATTCATGGGGTGGCTTAGGGGGGAAAAGCCCCCCTTCAACCTATTATTGTATCCCACGGCAGTCAAAATATAAAGGAGCGTGCGAGTAGTGTAAACAAGGAAGGCGATACGTTTGAATACTACTGTACATCCTTCCCCCAACTTTTAGAAGCCGATTTGCTTCGGCTGGCTTCTGAAATTTACGAGATAGTCCTATACTCAAAAGTAAGGAGTATCGTTAGGCTACACTACTTCAAAAAACCTATCATAGCCTAGGCGTATTCCAAATTTGTAGGTTAGGTTAACTCAGAAATCGCTTTCCCCGTTAGCTAACCTAACCTTGGCTATATTAATTTGCCAACAATTTTGCATTGTTTAAAGAGTAGGCTACATGTTGATTAAATATGCAAGTCCCATGGAGATTAAAAAATAATATTTAGCCATGAAATCTTTTTCTATAATTAGGCTAGGATAGGTGACTATCCCTCGTCTAAAGCCGATGAGAACAATTGTGTGATCCAAACATTTTCCCTGCTAAATTTTTGGAAAAACTCGGAGAGTCGGAGGATACCTCGCTTGGATAGGCCTAGCTAGAATAGATTAGTTTTATTAGGTTACCATGGTTATTATAAACTAAATAATCCACTAGCCTCTCATGCCTAACCCATCGTCCAAAATCCAACCCTGGTAACCTCTTAAGGTTAGGCTAGGCCTACCCTGTTTTCAGAAGTTTTGGTCAATATTTACGAGTCACACCACAGCTGGGATCTCATTTTTAATGGTAATTTTGGGTTCCTATCATTCTATGCTTCATTGCTATATACTTTTTATCCACCGGAATTTTTTTTTTTCGTTTTTTTTTTTTTTTTTAGCATTAACCTAACCAAAAAACCTAACCTAACCTAATAGCCCCCAAATACATTTAGGTTAGGTTAGGTTAATGCTAAAAAAAAAAAAAAAAAAAAAAATAGCCTAAAATTTAAAAAAAGACAAGAAAAAAAAATCCGGCGGAAATGAGTATTTACCTATTATCCAACAATCTAAAAACACGCCCCCCACTAGTGGGGAGGGCTATGAAGTTCAGGGAAAATGAGGGGGTAAAAGCGTAAAAATACAATAATATAGCGTTTTGTATCAAAACTTGGCTCGGGTTTTCCCAAATTGCAAACCCATACAACCCAATTTTGTAAATACCCGAGCCAACTTTTGACGAAAGCTGGCTCGGATTTCACGGGGTGGAGTGGGTAGCCTAATAATTATTTCATGTTATAAAAATAGTCAACTTTGGGAAGACATTAGCCTAACCTAACAACCTTACCTAACCTAACCTAGTATATGGGTGGGGGCTACTGCCCCCACACCCCCGCTGCCGCTGGTTGGGTTACTTTTTTTTTTTTTTTTTTTATGGGCTAGGCTATTAGCCTAACTTAACAACCTAACCTAGTATATGGGTGGGGGCTGCCGCCCCCACACCCCCGCTGGTTGGGTACTGGCTGAAAAACTTATTGTTTTACAGTAGCCTAGGCCTATACTGTACATGTATTTTAGCGTTTTTGTTTTTTTCTCCCTTATAATACATTTCAGCTCTTAATGCCATATATAGCAATGATGTATATGCTCTACCGGCCCTATTAGGCCTAAACAGATCGATGGGCTAACTGTCGGTCCAAAACATCAGTATAACCGATTAATGCAATAAACTGGGACTGGGTAAATAATACACCAGGGACCATCACTTTATTACGATTCGATTCCGTCTGTACCCCCGTGAGGCTGCCCGAGGCAGTAATTTGTAAACAAAACGTTCCTCAGGTATACCAACCGTAAGAAATGCACCGCGGCGAGTTTGACAGGCTTACCAACCATACGTCCGAGTGACGGTCCGACGGCATCGCACGCAGGGTTTGTCATATTGGCTTATTTCAAGCCAAAAAACTCGAATTTGGCTCCTTTTAAAACGGATTGGCTTCCAAATATTAGGTTTGGCACATTCTTGTAATTTCGCTTATATTTGGCTCCTTTAAAAAAAATCTGAACACAACTTAGAACAGTCTTATAATAAGGTGTGGGGCTTTCATCTAAATGATAGTCTATCACCATAAATATTTTGTTTTCTTTAAATATCCCTCTATTACTCTTTTGGAGTAAGGGGTCGGGCGCAAGTTGGACTAGATAATAGTCCATCAGGCGCCTGGCCCGGGGAGACGATTAATATGAAGAGTGTGCCTGGAAGTGTGGTGGAAGGGCTTGTGGCTTTGGCTCCGCTGCATGTCTGCCTGCCGAGATCGGAACCTCTCCGGGTGGTCAGGGGCCAGGGGAGTGCTGGAGCGACCTTGGTAACCCTGGTCTCTGGGTCTTCTCCTGGGTGGCCTGGATGTGTGAGAGTTTGTGTTTATTTTTTGTTTTATGTTGTTTTTGTGTTTTCCCTGTTCTTGCTCTGTCTTGAGTCGGCTACCCCCAAAATGGGGATTGGGCCTGAGCATATAGATAGATAGATAGATAGATTATATGGTAATGTTGGTACCACTGATATTACCCAGAAGTCTGTGCCCACTGCCTTCCTCACTTTAAATTGTAAACAGTGGAGTGAGCCTGCAGAAGAGGGGATTTGTAAGGTAAGGATTTTACTTTTTGCTCGTGTTTGGTATACATTTATTGATACTCTGTTAAATTTATAAATTACTCTATACCATTTGGATACTTGAAAATGGTATATTGAGGAAGACATCCATGCATAAACAGTGAAATGTGCATTTCAAGTAGGCCTACCGTACGTAGGCCTAAGTGGCATACGATCACAGGCAATAAGCTGGCATGCCATGATGACTAGCAATAAGCTATGGCCTACATTGTGTGTATGAATGGACATATTCGTTACAAATTGAGTGATTTGACGAAAGTGAAGGGTTAAACAGCTTCTTTACTACATAGTCTCTTTCCATATAATTCTGCTGTCAATTTGAATCCTTCAGCAGCTGATTTCTCAATAGTGTATGTACTTCATAGAAAGTATGTCTTATTATGTCTTACTAGGCTGTCTAATTAAGTCTTATTAACACCTTACGAGCGGCCTATGCGGTTTATTTATGTGTACCGCACAGCGGGGTGTTTTTAGCCAAAATAGGGCTGTTTACGTGATCATTTTCATGCCTAAATAAGACCCAGAACGTAAAACAAGTACCTATCCCTGAAAGGGCATAAACAGAGCTTTCGAATGACACCATAACGATCCTTGTATGATGGATAGTTTTCTTGCAATAACCGTGCAACGCGAGTGCAAAAAGCAGGTAATTCGGTACTTTCAGTACATAATTGAGTATGTAGCGAGTGAGAGAGGGAGGAGGGAGCTGAGATTTGTGTCAGTAGGTTCGCCGCGGTGGTCTGGAGCAGTCATACGCTCGCTAGTCTCCTGCCACCACTTGTCTCTCTCTCTCAGCCACATTACGTGCTGAAATTGCCACTCGACCTATGTCGAGCGCCGCCACATAGTCCAGCTTTATTTAACTCGACTTATGTTGCTCGCCGCTAATTAAGGGTTAATACCAAACATAAATTAAGTAGTCTAAACATATAGATGTTTCCGAGGTTTGTGTTGCAAATTTTTTGAAATAACGCAAGAAATGCTTCGCTTGTTTACATCTGGGGTGATGTATGGTAACAATGAGTCTGAGAACAATGATGTAAGTGATGATATCACAGACTACCTGTGAAGGGAAAGTCAGGCTACCTTGATCGCAAAGATGCATTATTAATTTGTGTGATACAGTGATTAATATGCTGAGCTATGATGATATACTGTAAGTTAATTCACGTACAGTCGATTTGCTTTGTTAACCCGGGAGCTGCGGGGAGACTCTTAAGAGTTCCCCCGGCGCACTGCGGGAAGACTCTTAAGAGTCAGAGAAAATAAAAATCAACTTTTGACATCGAAAAAAAAAAAAAATTTTATATTTTTTTTTTTTATTTTTTTATTTTTTTTTGGCCCCTGGGCCATGCAAATCTCAGTCCTCTACCTCCCCTCCTTCCCCACTTTCCTCCTCTCCTTCAGTTATCACCTATTTTCCCTGTTATTCCCTTATTCTGAGGTATATTTTCGTGCTAACATTAGAAATCCGATTGGAGGGTGTGGTCATCACTGATAGCAAGCGAGTGCAAGAGAGAGAGAGAGAGTATCGATCGACTGTCTCAGTGGCCTTGGGGGAAATTGGCGGGAAAGCAGATTGCCTCACCCATACATTATACAACTCGCGGGCTATATCTCCGATTTTGACCATCCAAACGCTGTTTTCACTCGTTTTATTGTTGTTTCAGGTTAATACCTTTATAATCAACCCATAATAGGCGCATATGGATAAATATTAATGCTATTAATGGCACAATGAATATTTTAGTGACGGAAACACCTCAAATACGTCAGCACAGGGGGACGTTTCCAATTACCCCCATGCGCACTTCAGAGGTTAAGAAATAAGGGTGCTACAATTTGTTATGAGATACTAGTAATTAAATCCTATTCAATTTCTCATATATTTTAAGATATGAAAGCTAATTATTTTATTTAACTTATCTATTAATGATAATTGATTATATATCTTATCTAACATAGGGTATGAAGTTAAACTATAAATTATGGTAGTAATATATACCATACACTGAAGATATGTCATTAGAATTTAGTTTGACGGAAGCTTTAATACATTTAGTGTTTTCAGTTGTCATAGCCTATAAATATGCTATATATTTTGTTGTGGGGAGGGAGGATATACTTGCGTTTATGTATAGATGTACATTATTAATACAAAACACATTATTTAATTGAATGCATATTATTGTTTTCCTAAATGTCCTATTATTAATAATATTATTATTATTTCGGGGCTGATGAGTGCTTGATAGGCTACTTTTGAAAGCTTATGTGCTTGCCTTTAGCAGGTGAACGTGTTATGGATGTTATTCCTGTCACCTCTATATATTTCCATGTTTCTTGCTGATCCTCCATACCCCTTGTGAGAATAATTCTTTGGCCTAAAATGTGCCTAGTTTAGCTCCTTTTAGAATAGGTTTGGCTTATTTGGCTTCCAATTTGTACACATTTGGCTCTTTTCCTCCCAAAAAATCTGGCAACCCTAATCGCACGAGAGATTCTCACAAGGAAGCAACTGGTGGTACCACCTTCACGTGCGAATCCGACGTGCGAGTCCTTCGTCGAAGGGATCGCACGATTATCTGGTACTGCGGGCCTTAACCTCTGAAGTGCGCATGGGGGTAATTGGAAACGTCCCCCTGTGCTGACGTATTTGAGGTGTTTCCGTCACTAAAATATTCATTGTGCCATTAATAGCATTAATATTTATCCATATGCGCCTATTATGGGTTGATTATAAAGGTATTAACCTGAAACAACAATAAAACGAGTGAAAACAGCGTTTGGATGGTCAAAATCGGAGATATAGCCCGCGAGTTGTATAATGTATGGGTGAGGCAATCTGCTTTCCCGCCAATTTCCCCCAAGGCCACTGAGACACAGTCGATCGATACTCTCTCTCTCTCTCTTGCACTCGCTTGCTATCAGTGATGACTACACCCTCCAATCGGATTTCTAATGTTAGCACGAAAATATACCTCAGAATAAGGGAATAACAGAGAAAATAGGTGATAACTGAAGGAGAGGAGGAAAGTGGGGAAGGAGGGGAGGTAGAGGACTGAGATTTTGCATGGCCCAGGGGCCAAAAAAAAAAATAAATAAAAAAAAAAAAATATAAAAAAAATTTTTTTTTTCGATGTCAAAAGTTGATTTTTATTTTCTCTGACTCTTAAGAGTCTTCCCGCAGTGCGCCGGGGGAACTCTTAAGAGTCTCCCCGCAGCTCCCGGGTTAATTCCCCCTCCCTTGCTCAATTCAAATCTAAATTGACCCAACACCTCCACAACTCACTCTTCAACCCATAAAATCCCCCTTCCCATTTTTTAGCACATCTCAACCCCTGATAAACTACCGCATCATATTATTGGTCCGACACACACTACCAGTCATCCCATAGTCAAGCATCCCCAGTACATTCAAATGTTGCATCTGACTGGCGTGCCATGCTATCTCCTGGGCTGCCTAATCCTTGGCCTGTCATGCGCTACCGATTGGCGGCCCTACCAGGTGAGTTAACCACCCCCGCCTAGACATAGGCTACCTCTCTCCACGAATATAACAGCATGGCGTCTCCGAAATCCACAAGATATAGGCTACCTCATTAAATCACTCTCCATCCAAGTCTTCATTCACTTTACATACTGTATAATAACTGTGGCATCTACTTAAAATATGAGAGTACTGTGACAAATGCATGGTTAGCAAGCTCAGGAGTGAAATAGGACATGACAATGGAAAGCGGCATCATGTCATAACAAGATAGATGCACGACGCTTATCACCTGTACCGGCGACGTCTTTTTAACTTTATTCTGACTACTATTAGACTATTACATTCAGTTTTAAAAGGCTCTCCAGCAATTAATAAGCTTCGAAATATCTCAATTAACTCATTTTACTACTACAGATCCTTAAAATGCACATCTTTTAAATATAGCTAGAATAAAATTAATAAGATATCGCCGGTACGAAAGGAGTAAAAAAAAAACACATGATTATGTCCACAATATTGACCGTTCAATATATATCTTTACATCAGCGTGGTACAGGGGAAAAGTTCATAAGATAGGTGGTTATATTATTTATCAAGCGATGTCGACAAGGATAAAATATGATGCGCGTGTCAAACCCTGAAACATGCACCAACACATGACAGCTACTACCTTGCCCATCTGGATATTTCTCGGCTTCCTCCGATCACCCTCTCGTTTCTGGCCCATCTCCCTTCTCTTCTCTAAGTGGCCTTGCTTTTCCAGCCGCTAATCGAACGGTAATCACTAATTAACACAACAAAATCAAACTATAACGGCGGACGTAATCACGGACACGTGTAATCGTGGCTGCAATGTCCAAACGAAGAATCCTGAACAGGTAGTCGGGCAGAGAAATGGTGCCAGACGTATGATGTCACGGGATACTGCTCCTACGCCACCAAGCAGCGTATTTCCCCGAATTGTTATTTTGACATAGTGAGTGGTCAATCATTATTATTGCGATCATTGATATATTGCATTTGATGGACTTTGGTTTTATTACATCCACAGTGTATAACCATACACCAGTTGACTTGCTTTACTAGCCCCCAAAAGATATCGAGGGCTCATAACGTCACGTGACCGCCCACCCCTACCAATATTCTCTTCTCCCCACCCCTCCCTCTATCCCACTTCGCTTTCTTACTCCCCCCCCCCCCGCCCCCCCGTGCTCCAGCTCCCCATATTGCCATCTCTCCCCGACGCTCCTCCCTACGCCTTTCTTGCTATCCTGAGTTTGTTTCCTTTCCCTCCTGCTTTTCCTACACCCCATTTCCTCCGTGCTCATTCTCCCCTTCGTCTCTTCCTCCTTCACCCACCGCGACATTTCCCCTACTCATTCTCCCTCCTCCCTTCCCTCCCTATATGTCCCTCACTCATTCTCGCCCCTTCCTCATATCTTCCCCATTCATGCCCTCCTTCCTCATATCTTACCCACTCATTCCCTCCTTTTTGACGCCTAATGTCTTCCCCACTCATTCATAGTAGCTCATGGTTATGAAGTAGGCGTGTTGTGAACCATTTAAATAATTTGCTTTAATTTCATTGTATTATTGTGGTACCCTACCCGTATATCATAGGCCTACATTAAGAAAGGCTCTTTCAAAGTTCAGCATTAAATTCTATCCCACAATAAGTGTCATTTTACATAGGATTACAGATATTTGCATTATGCTGCTTAGAAGTAAATTGCAACTAATAAACCATTAAACCTGAAGGACAATTTGTTTGTTTTATCTTCTTTCCCCATACTTCCCCCTCATCTCACTCACTCACTTTCACTCTCTCTCTCTCCCTCTGAATTTTCGGACAAATGCTTCATGCGTAGCCTATTCATACATTGTTTACTGAAACACGAATACACATACTGTATATAACTTGACTGAACTTCATAAGAGCCTTTCATTATGTAATGATAGGCCTACACGGGTAGGGTATCAAAATAATACAATTAAATTAAAACCAAATTTAACCAATGGTTTAAATGTTTCACAACACACCTACTTTAAAACCGTGAGATACTATGAGTTGGCTGGGCTGCCGTTTAGTAGTGCATCGTCTGCTAGCTCGGATGAAAACATGGCGTCGACGACGTCAAGGAAATATTATGACCCCACTTCGGAATTCTTTCGATTTTCCTTAATTAACACAACGGTTTATGATGTTTAATAAATAATACAATAATAAATATGTGTGTTTTTTGTTTTGTTTTATTCCTTTCATTATCACTAGTGTTAATGAGCATAATGATGAGTTACGATGCTGTAGCAAAAACTAATGTCATGAGCTGCTGTGGTCCTGGCTGTCATTCCCAACTTCGCACCTGTTTGACTTTGATATGAAAGTGTACCATCGCCTGTGTCTTACGAGCTTGAGGCCGGATCATTTACTCTTCATTATACAGTGGCATATGGTAAGTATTGTGGTGTTTGCTGGCTTAGTATCAGGTGTTTGTAGCGAATTATTTGTCATGTTTTATCACACTAGTGTGCCCTCTAATGGGTACGTTTTCAATGTATTGATAAATAGTAACGGTACATTTTCTGTTTTAAGATAAATAGAGATGACATTTAAGATTTTTTTTATTCATGATATTGGTCACTACGAATGGTAGAGACTAATGTGCGGTGACATACCATGAATATAATGTACTGTATTATACACATTAGTTTTGTTTACATTTGTTATAGGTAATACATCTGTTCCGAACATTTCACTAGACTTGATAAATATGGTAATCAATTGTTACGTGTGTAGACAAAATGACGAAGTATTTCACCATTTGTTCACCTTACGGAATATGTACGCACGGTTTGCAACAAGTTATTCCTACCCTCCACTACTTACGCGTGCAATTTGGTAGATTTACTAACTAGAATTCACGGGAGAAAAGCCAATCCCATATTTGTTTTCTATATGTAGGGGGGAGACAAAAGGAAAAGCTGCCTGTAGCAAGTGCCTACCCCCGGAGTTCAAATAGTGACAGAGCCAAAATCGAGATGCCTTCGAGTCAAAGTGCCTGGACACATAGAGCTTGAAGCAGTCCAAGTCGTAGGATAAGGGAAATACAGAATAAGAGATAGAGTTCCGGAGTTTAGCTGTTGAATATCAAAATTATTGGGAATAATTATTTACTCCTGGATTAGAAAGCTGGACTGAATATGGGTGGGATTGTGTGGAGAGGCGGGTGCCACCCACTCTTTGCATCCCCAGGAACAAGACCGACTCTCAATGGCGTCGGATATGCCACCATATTATTGGCATGTTTTCTTGTCGAACATAATCTGCCCTTCACCCTTGCAGATCATCTCGAGGATCTGCATAAAATTATGTTTCCACACTCTGTCATTGCACAAAGTATGTCCATGAGACGAACCAAATATACAGAGGTAATCAAAGGTTTAGGTAACATTGCCTGTGAACAGCTGGTTAGGAAACTCAGGGTCAACAATGTTTCCGTTATCATAGATGAAACAACCGATGTCACCACAAATAAATCATGTGCAATTATTGTTCGCTTTTTCAATTCTCAATCTAATACAATCAATACAGGAATATCATTATATTTGCTTTAGTTGGCTCCCTAGACCTCAATCAAGCTTACAAAATACCATCCCTGAGGACCCCCCTTCGAGATAAATTAGTATATTTTTTCGGTAGGGCTCCTTCTAAATTACAGGCTCGCTATCGTTCGCCAGGAAATAATCGACACCTGACTGGCACGAAAGGTCTTAACATTGACAAAGAAATGGGCGAAAGTCTTAAAATGTGAGAACTAATGGAGCTAAATACGAAGAAGGGGGTTCAGAAAAAACCCCCACTTCCCCTTAAACAATAATGCGATGGACGTTTAACCCTTTGAGTACCAGCGACGTGTGTTATATTTTATTCTACCTATATTTAGACGATACTATGCAGCTTTGGAAGGATGTGTGGTAGCTAAAAGGGTTGTTTTGGGATAGTTTGAAGTCTTATCATTGCTAGAGGTCCTGCCTAAGCTGAATAAAATCGTCTCATAGTTGCCAGAATATGATGAAAAAGACGTCACCGGTACTGAATGGGTTAAAGGAATTACTTAACCCATTCAGTACCAAGGACGTCCTTTTCATCATATTCTGGCAAATAATAGACGATTTTATTCAGCTTGGGAAGGACCTCTAGCAATAATACGGCAATAATCAAACTATATCGGCAAACAATTTTTAACTACCACAGATCCTACCCAAGCTGCATAATATCGTCTAAATATAGCCAAAATAGAATATAACCCACGTCGCTGGTACTCAAAGGGTTAAGGGTTTAGTATATTAGTGTATTTGCTTTTGTCTCCAAAGATTTAAGTTAGAAAAGCGAGATAAGTGACGTGGCCCTTTATTAGCCAGTTCTGCAAAATGCCTCTTATATCAGTTGGAACGGTTAAGGGGGGAAGCGCTTATTTTTGGGTTGATTTCTTCATATATTTATTATTATTTTAGTTTCCTCCATAGATCTCCATCAAACTTAGAAAAACACCCCATAGACCCCCCCCTTCAAGATTGATTTGTACATTTTTCGGTAGAAAAATGTCCCGGCCAAAGGCCGATTCCTCCTTAAATTACAGGCTCGCTATCGTTCGCCAGGAAAAATTCGACACCTAAATGGCACGAAGGGTCCTAATATTGACAAAGAAATGGGGTGAAAGGTCATAAAATCCCCAAATTAATGGAACCAACGTCTTAAAATCTCAAAAACTAGTGGGGCTAAACTTTAAGAAGAAGGGGGTCCAGAAAAACGGTTTGTCTCCCCTTAAGTTAGAAAAGCGAGGTAAGTGACGTGGACCCCTTATTAGCCAGTTCTGCCAAATGCCTCTTACATCAGTTGGACGAAAAGTTTTGTAGATCAGTAGTGCCAGGTTGGAACGGTGCGCCAAAGGGTTAATATGTGTATCCCCCATCCAGGTGTCGATTTTTTCCTGGAGAGCGGTAGCGAGCCAGCATATTTAAAAAAAAAAAATTGATAGCAGGCTAAATTTGTACATTTTTCGATAGAAAAATGTCTCCGGCGAAGCCAGATTTCTTCATACAATGCTGGCTTGCTATCGCTCGACAGGAAGAAATCGACACCTGGATAGGGATAAAAGTCTTATAACAGTAGGCTGAATGGGGCCGAATGGATACAAGCCAAAGAAAGATAGAAAAAAAGAGAAAAGAGGCAGGTCACCCCTATAAAGTTCGAAATTATCCACTGCTCCTATTCTGATCATAACTATGCAATATATACCCAGTACTTACGAAATCGGCTTTCAAACCACAGCTTGCTTATATCGTTTTAATCGGAAGTGATATAGTTTGAAGACATCTGTAAGAGTTATCTTGCCTCCTTTTACTCTAACAAATTCAGTCTGGATCTTGCAATGTAACCAATTAATAAACAAGGATTCTTGCAAAAGCGCAAATGAAAATGTTCAGATGCCATTTGTTGATCAAAACCTTTATATAATGCTAGTATCTACATTAACCTTTTATTCATCTGAGACAATGTTCACTTGTTTGTGAAGAAATATACACAAGCTGTAATAATACTATAAATAAATATTACACAGTACTGTCTTAATAGCCTAATGCTTAGCGTGCGGAATTTCGGTATGAGTATCCTAGGTTCGAGTCCTTGGAGTACCACATGTATTCATTACTTTCATTGATTTCATTAGTTAGGTTTATTTGTAAATGGATTGCTGGGTTGGTGAAAATAAATATGAATGAATGGAAAAAATACTAATTTAAATCAAACATTACAGCCGCAGCGGTAAGTGGTGAACACGCTCACGTGTAAATCTGCAAGACCCGGGATTGAATCCCTGCCACGTGTGACATTTAGTGGGTGTGGTAGTACATCCTATATAGCATGTTTCACATGTTCGCACCCAGTCAGGAGACATCCTGACGACGTATACAGACTAAACACACATAACAAGGCCACTCCAACAGCTTCCTCTCTCTCCAACACCCCTCCTCCCCTCTCTACACTTCAGAAAAATAGGAACAGTAGAATGTAAATACGAGGTGCCGTTGTAAAGGCTTATCCCTCAATACCTTCATCTGATCTGATATGCTGAGGTTCAAAACACTTCCAATAATATTTTGTAATACAACTAGTGAACATTGCTAGCATTCCTTTCTGGTGCAGCGACCTCATATACATTTCTCTACTATAGTAGGCTATATACGGAACGAGTGTACATTCTTGTATCATATTACGTTGCGTGAATAGCATGGCTTGTTATTGCCTTCTCTCTCTCTCTCTCTGACTCAGACTGAATCTCACACACACACTCCTTCATTCTGTAACTCTGAATCTATCTTTATTACTCCCTCCCCTGCCCCCCCCCCCCCTCTCTCTCTCTCTCTCTCACCCATTTCACGCCGTTCTTATTCCATCATATGTTCTTACCTACACGTTCCTCCCTCTTCTTATTTCATCTGATTACTTATACTTACCCCTTCTCTTACTCTAGTTCATTTCCCACTACTCCACCACTGCTCCTCATACTCTTCCTCCTCCTCCAGCACCTCCTTCTCATCTTCTGAATGGTGGGTGGGAAGAGAGCCTTCTACTTTGCTCTCCTTACCTTCCACTGTACAGCAAATTATATGTTAGCATTGAGTCCGGACTGCCTAGTAGTAGGGACCGAGGGAACTGTGTGGTCTTTGTACCTGTGTAACTCTACGTAACTCTCCTCCTCATATTCCTCCCTCTTATTCCACCTCCACCTCTTCTTCTTCCCTTTCCTCCTTCCCTACTCCTCTTCCTTCACCACCTTTCTTCCCTTCCTCCTCCTGCGCCCCCTTCCTACTTCTCTTCTTTCTCCTCCTCTCCCTCTTCCTTCACCACCTTTCTTCTCTTCCTCCTCCTTCGCCACCTTCCTACTTCTCTTCTTTCCCCTCCCCTCCCTCTTCCTTCACCACCTTTCTTCTCTTCCTCCTCCTTCGCCACCTTCCTACTTCTCTTCTTTCCCCTCCCCTCCCTCTTCCTTCACCACCTTTCTCCTCTTCCTCCTCCTGCGCCCCCTTCCTACTTCTCTTCTTTCTCCTCCTCTCCCTCTTCCTTCACCACCTGTCTCCCCTTCCTCCACCTTTCTCCTCTTCCTCCTCCTCTTCTCTCCCCTCCTCTCCCCCCTGCCATTAGAACATCACGCTCCCGTAGTCATCGCTTCCCGCAACTTCCCATTCCATATAAGAGAGCCATCGGCTCATAAATTATACTGGGATTACATTTACTAGAAAAGGAACAGTGCCAGGGCTGTCACAATCTATAATCTTATCACTTTATCAGCCATAGAAACTGATTTAAGTCAACATTTTGTTTGAGTTGATGCCAATATTTTTCTTTTATTAAGAATCATTATACATCATAGCTACCTAGTTCCGTCGATAAGGTGGTTTTGTCTCTGCGACAAAGCATTGACAGATTTACATTAATGTTCATATTCCCATAAAAACTGTCACAGTAAATTTAGTGTCATGCAATGAACACATGAGATTATGTAGGAGTTAAAGATGGAGTGATTCTCAGGTTGTGTCCAGAGTTGACAGATTATTATGACCAGTTTTGTCTGATTTCTGTTTAAGATATATACATACATACATACATACATACATACATACATATATATATATATATATATATATATATATATATATATATATATATATATATTAGAGAGAGAGAGAGAGAGAGAGAGAGAGAGAAAATCAAAACAAAGAATAACAGCTTCGTTGACATTAGGAGGATTTCTTAACTCCGTTAATATAATGAGGCTATCTTTAATTAATTCTAGGTAGCATCGACAGATTTTATGGAGCATTCACCTGGGGAGATTGTAGGAGATTGGGGATAAACGTCTTCAAACAGTTGGCTGAATGGTGCCGAATGGACAAAAGCCAGAGAAAGAGAGAAAATGAGAGAAAGATAAAAAAAGCAATTGAACCCCCTACTCTGTGCAATTCTCCAACCCAAGAGTGAAACGCTATTCTCAGACTTTCTTCTAGTCAACTGCTGAGCTCTGGAACTCTCTCCCAGAATCAGTCTTTCCCTCTTCCTATGACTTAAATTGCTTCAAACTCCGTGTGTCCAGGCATTTTAGCTCGAACGTCCCTTGATTTCGGCCCTGTCACTCTTTGAAATCTGGGGGAGGCACTCGCTGCAGTCAGTTATGCCTTTTGTCTCCCTCATTCACATTGAAAAAAAAAAAAAAACTTGTGGAGTTAGTAAATGTAAGTGAACACCCTACAGTGCGAATGGGGAAGGGGTTGTAAGTAAAGTGCGAGAAAAGTTGGAAGGGTGTGTTATGCAATTCATGTTTTCTGGACCCCCTTCTCCCTCATGTTTAGACCCATTAGTTTACCGATTTTAAGATGTTCGTTCACTAGTTTGGCAATTTTGAGACCTCTTACCCCATTACTTTGTCAATATTAAGACCTTTCGTGCCGTTTAGGTGTCGATTCTTTCCTGGCAAGCGACAGCGAGCTTGTAATCTATGAAGGAGCCGGCCTTCGGCCGGGACATTTTTCTACTGAAAAATGTACACAGCTATCTTGAAAGGGGGTATAGGGGGCGTCTTTTTAAGCTTGATGGAGGTCTAACGAGGAAACTCAAAATTAAATATGTAAATGAATAAGTATCCCAACAAAAAACAAGCACTACCCCTTTAAACCAGCACACTGTAAGTCAAGAATAGCATCAGGACTGGAACCCTTTTTCGAGAATTCCAGTCCCTTGTGCGAGAACAGTTGGAAGGGTCTGTTATAAATTATATTGATTTATGTTTATTATAAGGTCTATTCTATTCTATATACTCAGGCCCAATCCCCACTTTTCCCTTTTTCCCCTCTTTTCCTTTTTTTTTTGGGGGGGGGGGCGACTCAAGACAGAGCCAGAATAGGGACAACACAACAGAAAACAATGAACACAACAACAAAATACAAATTCACACACATTATAAGGTAGAGTAGCTAATTCTTATGCGAACGTGAACCCAATTCTGCCCATCGTAAATGAGGAGAGTTAGATTATAAATGTTAGTATTGAGTTAGATTTCAAATGTTACATATTTTGTATATATTCACATTTGATAGTGACAGATAAATTGAATATAAAGACGATAATAGAGTTGGGTGGTGGCTGATAACTACCATGTTTGATGGAGGAGCAATAATGGTTTGGTGGTTTCACAGGTAGGCCATGGTAGCTTCGTCTGTTTCCTAGTCATTCAGGTGTGACTTTAACCTCATGACACAGGGACAAGTGGCTTAATTATTCACTTTTGGTAATGCACAATATTGAAGAAAAAAATTAGGGCACGGTGTGAAACAAATTGTGGTAAAATATCATACTGATCCAACTGTTTGTTCATAAGTTATTCCCGAAACACGATGTAACACGGCCTCTGAAACACATAGTAGGTGATTTTATACAGCTTTGGAAGTCCTAACAACAAGAGAGAATACATATATCTTAAATATATCTTTGATTCCAACAAACCCTTCCTAAAATGAATAACATTTTCTCTTACAGACAACATAATTGTAGAATGAGTCATGCTATAACAAAAGGGTTAAGATATACAAAATACATGGGAAATAAGACACAAGGGGGAATGAAAGTGGATTGTACCGAATATGGGAAGTGGGAATACGAGAGTGCTAGTGAAAGTGTGCCTGAATATTGCATGAAGCTCGTATGGAGGCAAAAATGTTCCCACTATAACCGTATAACATTTTTCCTTGTATCTCGGACGTAAGGGGCTTCTCCGGCAGTGGTGAGTATTGGAATGATTTGTTCGGATGTGTTCGGAAATGCAAGTTGTATATGTTGTACCAGCGACGTCCTTTTCATTATATTCTGGCCACTATTAAACGATTTTATTCAGCTTTGGAAGGACGTCTACCAATTAAAAGGCTGTATACACTCAATTAATGCTTTTAGCTACCATGTATCCTGACTAAGCTTCATCAAATTCTCTTAATGTAACTGAAATTAAATATATACGACGTCACCGGTACATAAAGGACTAATTCATTCAGTATACAGTGACGCTATTGATATCGCATTCTGGATAACACCAGACGATTTTATAAATTATAGTAAGAACATAAAGAGATCTAATGGGGTCGAAACTATCCCCACCAACCCATTAACTTCCATAAATCCTTCCTAAAGCGAGAGCTTTTATGGTCAAAATTCGATGATAAAAGAATGTCTGCCAACATTTCTGGAATATTATATAATGGTATCTGAAACAAGACTGATGGTTGTTGTTGTTGTTTTTCCCCAAGCTGCCTGGCCGAACAGCCCCAAGGCCCCGAGCAAGGCCAAGGCCATAACCGAGCGCCCCCACAGAACCCTCCCTGCCGACCACAATAAAGCCTGGGTGACCGAAGCCACTCCATGGCGGGGAGCTGAGGAGGGTGCGGAAACGCCCGGGAAACCAAAGCCCCACCCAGGGCCCTGTGCCCCTCAGCAATTATGAAGAGAAAGTTGAGGGGCAAAGGAAAGATGTGACGCTTTGGCTTCCAATCTTGGTAGATTAGGAGGTCAATCCACGCAAGAAACGCCGTCACTTGAGATCTAGAAAATATATAAGTAAAAGGAACAGTCAGAGTAAGCTATGGGTATGGCAGAGATCGCTCAGTTCTCACTCTGATAGACCAGCCCATCACCATTGGGCTGATGGTAGGTGAATTTAGGTAACCTAAATTATTAAATGTTGACCTTGAAAGCTGCCAGACCAATGTTGAGGATAAATGTTGAGGGAAAAAAGGGCTCGTGTGATACCGGCTCAACTCCTGTATAATTGTATAATGATAGCCAGAATAATGGAGGGAAGCCACCATAATATTGAAAGGGATATTAAGACCTAAATTGGTCCATTCTAGTAATGAAGTATATAATTGTATGTGGCTTCAATGGGTTACACTACTATCAATATTACTTAATTTATGAGTAATGTTAATTTTAAAAGTTCACACAAGCTCCTGCTTTCCCATTCTTCATAATTAATACACATCGACATGTATATTCTTATCATAAGTAATCCATTATTTCCCTAAACAATGCAGTATTTGATGTTTGGTTATCAGTCGAATATTTTGTTCATTTCTGCACCAGTTTCTTAAAACACACACACATACAGTATATATATATATATATATATATATATATATATATATATATATATATATATATATATTTATATATATTCCTATTATATTCAATCGCACACATCTTCATTAATGATATACAGTGTCTTTATCTATTTATTTGTCCATCACGTGCATGATATATAACGATATTTCGTATGTCTCCCTTATTTTCCCTCTCTTCATGCCCTTCCTAAGTCATGTAAGTTTTGATATATTTTTCACAATAATTATACAGTCCGTCTGTCTTTTTCATTCGTTTTTACATTCCCTATAATTTTACGCTTGTTCCAGTAATTTCTCTTGTCATTACATCCATCGTTAGGCACGTATGTTTCTTTATTTAATTCCACGCCTTCATTTTAATTTTAGGCGAAAACGATTTACAATTGTCCTTACATTTACTAAATTTTAGATTCATTCGTAATTCGATGTTCCTCTCCATTTAAACCGGCGATATACTTTTAATTAAAATCTGGCAACTGTTAGGCGACTATATTCAGGTTAGGACTATCTCAATTAATCCTTTTAGCTAACATCTAATATATTTACAAAGCTTTATAAAATCGTAGCTGAGATCTAATAAACAGAAAGACGTTACCGGTAGTTAAGGGGTTAATATATATTTTCCAATATTAACATTCTTCTGAAACCCTACAATATGCGATGACACAATCTATTTATTTTTTTATATTGGCTGACATTAGACGATTTTATTGAGCTTAGGAAGGACCTCTATGGATCGAATGGAGCACAAACTATTCAGTTAACCCTTGTATTTCCACAGGTCCTTCCTAAGCCAAGCAAAATCAAATAGCGTTAGCCAGAATAATTATAAGAAAGGTGGAATGGTTCTTAAAAGGCGCGTTTCAACGTTTAGATTATTGTGTTTATGTGTGCCCCAAACATTATATTTGTATATTTCTTTGCTTCAGTTTCATCTACTTTGATGCTTTGCTTTACATCAAATTTGTTCATGTCTGCCCATTCTTCCTAAGTAATGTGTGTTTGTATTTCGTACATGTTTTGTCCTACTTGTAACCTAATGTTATGTTGTTCTATTGTACATATAGTAATTTTCTTATTTTCAAATATTTCCTAATGCAGGTATGTTTTCATCAGTTATTAATACGGTACTTGTATACACATGTTCTAGTTAAATGTTTGCTTTCGTACATCTAATATTTGTCCACTATTCACGTTCTTCAGCCATATATATTGCTTTATTTATTTACTCGTTCTACATATTATTTGCCAGACAAGCGCATTTGCATTTCCCTAACTTTTCATTCCCTCTCATTCGCTGTAATTCAAGCGTAAACTTCATTTTTCATTAATATTCTTGGGGTAACTGCGCCCCATCCACTGACTTTATCACCTTCATCATCATCATCATCATCACCACCTCCAGACTCCTCTACTTCTTCTTCCTTCTATCATCTGCTACTCTTTACTTTTACTTAATAATTTTCTCTTATATTCTCGTTTCCTCGCTTATATCTTCGTTGGTTTCTTCCCATTTCACAGTTATTTCCTTTTTTTCGTCTTCTTCATTATCATCAACATCACCACCACCCTTCACTTCTGCTTCTCTCTCCCCTCTTCTTTTATACCTTCTTCTTTTTTCTTGTCTCATTATTTCTTCCTAATTCTTTTACTCCTTTACTTTTTACTTTCTCATTCCCTCTTTCACCACTTAGTACTCATCCTCCTATCCTCCCTGTATATTATACATATGTTTGCTTCTACAGATTCTCCTCTTCTGTCCATCTCCTTTACACCATAATTATATATTCCCATCAAGCAGGTTACAATTACCTTCTCTAGCTCTCTTCTCTCTCTCTCTCTCTAGGACCAATTCTCTTTCTAATTTACATCAACGACATAGATGAGGGTCTCACCTGTACAATCTCAAAATTTGCTGACGATACAAACAATGCAAATAGCGTACTCTCAAAAGAACAAGTTGACGATATGCAACACAATCTAGATAAATTGTCATGTTGGGCCCAAATTTGGCAAATAAGTTTCAATGCGGATAAATGTAAAGTACTACATGTCGGATACCTAAATGAGAAAGCAAACTATTCGATGAATGACACTCAGCTTAAGAATGTAAACAGAGAAACCGATCTGGGAGTAACAATATCGAGTAACCTAAAACCGAGTCAACAATGTTCAGGTTCAGAAGTTGTTAAGAAGGCAAACAAAATAATTGGCTTTATAGGCAGGTCATTTGAGCATAAATCCAAAGAAGTTATCCTAACCCTTTACAATTCCTTAGTCCGCCCTCTTCTGGAATACTGCGTTCAATCCTGGTGCCCTTATTACCAAAAAGATATAAACAAGCTAGAACGAGTTCAACGTAGAGTTACCAAAATGATACCTAGCCTAAAGAACAAACCATACGAAGAGCGTCTTAGAGAATTAAATCTATTTCCTTTAACCCAGCGCAGATTAAGAGGTGACTTAATTCAAGTGTTCAAAATCATCAAAGGCATCGACAATATGAACTGTAGTAAGTACTTCACTATCGACCAATCTAATTACACGCGGGGAAACGGTTGCAAAATTATTGGTAAATCTTTTAACTCACACGAATCTAAGAATTTCTTCTTCTTCAATCGAGTTGTCAACTTGTGGAATGGGCTTCCCCGAAACGTTATAGACTGCATCACCGTTGATTCATTTAAACTCCGCCTAGACAAATATCTCTCATCAAACCCGCGACTGACTGCGTTTGTAAATGAATAACTTTATTTTATCCCCCTCAGTTACTAACCCATCTGTCCTCTACTAACTTCCTAATCCTGCCACGGACATTAGTTCCAGGGCAGTAATTCCCTTTCCAATGTTCCCTTACCCACTCTAAACCACTGTTTGGACACTTGATCCTCAGTGTTTTGGAGGACAAGCAACCTAGAAGGGTCACTAGATCTGTTGTTTCTTGATTTCCTTTGTACTCCTTTGTACTCCTTTGTACTCTTCTTCATTCGTATTCGCGTCTTGATTTTCCTAAGTATTTTCTACATCATATTCCTCCCCTTTCATCAACTTTCCGTCTTCCTCTTGTTGTTCCACCTCCTCCTCTTCATCTTTTATATTCCTCCTTCTCTTCCATCTACTCCTTCATTCTTCTTCTTCTTCTTCCTCTTCCTCTGTTTCCTCCTTCCTCCTACTCAACTTTCTGTCTTCCTCTTATTTTCCCACCTCCTCCTTTATAGTCCTCCTTCATTCTACTTCCTCCTCTTTCTCTGTTTCATCCTTCCTCCTATTCAGCTTTCTGTCCTTCTCTTCCTCCTTTACCATCTCTTCTCCTTCCTCCTCTTCCTATTTTCCCTCCTTCCTCCTCCTCCTCCTACACACACACCTCTCCTCCCTCTAAATTTCATCATCCATTTTCTTTTCTCGGCCAGTAATGCTTGCCCGTTCCCTCACCACATTTTCTTCCACTCTCGCGGGCTCCACTCTTTTTGGTTAAAGAGTTCCATAAACTAGCTCACTGGGCCAAAAAGTGAGAGAAAAGAGGGGCTATAGAGGAGGGAGAGATAAAAGGAGAGAGAGAGAGAGAGAGAGAGAGAGAGAGAGAGAGAGAGAGAGAGAGAGAGAGACTGTACGGTTTCTACTATGAAGTTAGGTCTTACATTTAATCTAGTAGTTGCTACAAAATGGAATACAATGTGAGAGATAGAGAGGTTTACATATACAGGGTGATTCAAAAAACGTTTTCATAAATTTCAGGGCGTAGCCGTATTCATCAGACAAAAATATTACAGTATATTACTCAATGACCTTTGGGGTGAGTATTTACTATACTAGTAATATACTAGTATCGATAGATATAGGAAAATAAATCTAGCAAATCTAGGGGGTGAAAATGAAATGTTGGTTTACTCTTGTAAACCACCAACGAATAATGAAACTCGTTGCTATGACAGTATCTATGACTGATCAAGTCGTTTAAGGAGAAGTCATCAAGGATCATCGTCTCAGGAATCGTCCCCCGGCTCGGTGTAGAGAGCCGATTTTACAACATAGCCACCAGCACAAATCGTTGTCTAGCAAACCTCTGCAGGAAGGAGAACGTGGGATTTGTCAACACCTGGGACAATTTCTACTACGATGACTATTTGTTTTCGGATGATGGAGTTCATCTGAACCAGGTGGGAGCAGCGCGTTTTGGGCGTCTTCTCAACGATGCGGTGAAGGATTTTCGGAGAAGAAATCGACTCAGCACAGGACAACCAGGAAGGAGGACCGAAGACAGCGAGGATGGCAATCTACAAAGGAATTAAATACTAATCCGTCAAGAACCGCGAATTTGGATAAAGCTCCACCAACACGACCCAAATTCAAAACCGTCAGGGATAACGACCGAGGACCGAGGACAGCCATGAATGTAAATGTAGATCCGACCAGAACCAAAAATTCGATGAAAGAACGATCTGCGAGTTCTAAAACCGCAACTTTAAAGGTTTTCTATGCAAACGCTCGTAGCATACGCAATAAATTTTCAGATTTAGAGGAACTAGTGTTTACAGAAAATTATGATGTGATTGGCATAACAGAATCTTGGCTCAATACACAAGATAGAGACTTTTTAGCAGAGTATTCACTTCCCGGTTATGTAATGTTTGAGAACAGCCGAATAAATAAAAATGGAGGTGGCGTTTTATTTTATATCAAAGAAAGTCTTAACCCGACCCTCGTGTCAAAACCTCAAATTGTGAACGTCGACACATCTTTTGTGCTAATAAAGAATAATAAAGGTACAAAAATAATACTTGCGTTAATATACAGACCTCCAGCTCAATCAGTGCAAACTGACCGAGAAATTTACGAACAAATTGCAGATGTAAGTAACTCACAAGATACCGTAATTTTTGGCGACTTTAATTTACCTGTGACCAAGTGGGGCGATACTCTTACTTCACACTCCGGACATGACTTGTATACGAACTTGCAAGAGAGTTCGCTTTATCAATTTGTTCGAATGCCGACCCGTGGTAATAACGTTCTTGACATTGTACTTGCAACAAAAGAAGAATTGATAGAGAATTTGAATGTTGGTGATGAATTCAGTAACAGCGACCATCGTACGATAACTTTCACTTTAAAGTTTACTAGTAACGAACCAAATAGTAGCATCGAAAAAGTCCCTAATTTCAAGAAAGCAAACTTCCATAAACTTAGAGCTATGTTTAAAGAAACTGACTGGAGCTTTTTAATTAACAATAACGACATAAATACATCTTGGAAGTTATTCGAAACCACTTACCTAAAAGCAGTGCAAGACTGCATACCATCGAAAATACGGCGTCCAGGCCATAATAATAAGCCCAAATGGTGGAATAAAGATATTTCAAACTGCCTGCTTGCTAAAAAATGTGCTAATGATAGATTAAAATCCTCACAAAATGACGAAGAACGGGTGAAATTTGTAGAGCTACGACGCAAAGCCAAAAAGTTAATTAAGCAAAGTAAAAAGACCTTAGAGTTACATATTGCGAATCAAAGTAAAACAAACCCGAAAGAATTCTATAGTTATATCAGAAAGAAAAAAGTAGTTACTTCAACTGTTGGACCGTTAGTCGATGAAAAAGGAGAATACACCAACGACGAAGTACAAATGAGTAATGCCCTCAATACCTTCTTTGCATCAGTTTTTACAACAGAAGACCTCAGTGATATCCCTACACCATCGCCGATTCAGATTGATAATTCAGATGTTCTAAGCAATATCACCGTTACAGAGAGAGAAGTATTGAATTGTTTAGATAAACTCAAGGTAAATAAAACGCCAGGACCTGATACAATCTCGCCTAGAGTTCTAAAGGAAGCTAAGAATGAGCTCTCCAAACCACTGACATTACTATTCAATAAATCCTTGCAGTCTGGAACTATGCCTGATCAGTGGAAGCTAGCCAACGTAACACCGATATTCAAAAAAGGCAGCAAATCCCTACCCAGTAACTATCGTCCAATTAGCTTAACCTCAGTTGTATGTAAAATGCTAGAAACGGTCATACGAGACAGACTCGTAAATCACTTGGAGGAAAATAACATACTGAAAGATACTCAACACGGCTTTCGTAAAAAACGTTCCTGTTTAACAAACCTCTTAGACTTCTTCCAAATGTTGGAATGGATAGAAAATTGGCTCAGCAACAGAAAGCAAAGGGTAGTCATAAACGGTAAGGCATCTAAATGGACCAATGTAAGTAGCGGGGTACCCCAGGGATCGGTACTAGGACCAATTCTCTTTCTAATTTACATCAACGACATAGATGAGGGTCTCACCTGCACAATCTCAAAATTTGCTGACGATACAAAAATTGCAAATAGCGTACTCTCAAAAGAACAAGTTGACGATATGCAACACAATCTAGATAAATTGTCATGTTGGGCCCAAATTTGGCAAATGAGTTTCAATGCGGATAAATGTAAAGTACTACATGTCGGATACCTAAATGAGAAAGCAAACTATTCGATGAATGGCACTCAGCTTAAGAATGTAAACAGAGAAACTGATCTGGGAGTAACAATATCGAGTAACCTAAAACCGAGTCAACAATGTTCAGAAGTTGTTAAGAAGGCAAACAAAATAATTGGCTTTATAGGCAGGTCATTTGAGCATAAATCCAAAGAAGTTATCCTAACCCTTTACAATTCCTTAGTCCGCCCTCTTCTGGAATACTGCGTTCAATCCTGGTGCCCTTATTACCAAAAAGATATAAACAAGCTAGAACGAGTTCAACGTAGAGTTACCAAAATGATACCTAGCCTAAAGAACAAACCATACGAAGAGCGTCTTAGAGAATTAAATCTATTTCCTTTAACCCAGCGCAGATTAAGAGGCGACTTAATTCAAGTGTTCAAAATCATCAAAGGCATCGACAATATGAACTGTAGTAAGTACTTCACTATCGACCAATCTAATTACACGCGGGGAAACGGTTGCAAAATTATTGGTAAATCTTTTAACTCGCACGAATCTAAGAATTTCTTCTTCAATCGAGTTGTCAACTTGTGGAATGGGCTTCCCCGAGACGTTATAGACTGCAGCACCGTTGATTCATTTAAATTCCGCCTAGACAAATATCTCGCATCAAACCCGCGACTGACTGCGTTTGTAAATGAATAACTTTATCCTCCCCTCAGTTACTAACCCATCTGTCCCCTACTAACTTCCTAGTCCTGCCACGTTAGTGGCAGGGCAGTAGTTCCCTTTCCAATGTTCCCTTACCCACTCTAAACCACTGTTTGGACACTTGATCCTCAGTGTTTTGGAGGACAAGCAACCTAGAAGGGTCACTAGATCTGTTGTTGCTTGATTTCCTTTGTACTCCTTTGTACTCCTTTGTACTCCTTTGTACTCCTTTGTAATACGGAAAAAGGTAAGACAAAGAAGAGAAAACATATCCTCAAACGTGTCACACTAAGTAAAATACAAATCGAGATATTACAAGTAATTTAAAATAGAGCACTTAGATATACCACACCCAAAAGACTCCCATACACAATGACAACCACACAAATATATGGAGCTACAAACACACTACCCTTCAATATCCACCTCCATAATCTAGCAAAGAAAATCTGGACACGACTAGCATTACTAGAGGACCCAACATTAGCAAAAACAAAAGAAGAACAACAAAAATTAGAAAAAAAACACTTACACAAATGGTTTCTAAGTAGCCTAAAACCAATACATTCAATAGAAGAACCAGCCCCAATATTCTAAACATAATACAGCTTAATGATATGTACTATAAAATTAAGAATTACATTTTAAAACTAGACTTAAGTAATGCACACACCATGTAGCTAGTTACACAAAGAAAAAACTTAATAAACACCACTTGCCGCAGTACAATAAAACACACACAAAACATAGCAAGACGGTTTGCCCTTCAGCTTGTTATCTTCTCCTTTTCTTCATATTTTCTGACTTTTCCTTCTCCACCCCGACCTCTCCTTTTCTCCCCTTTCCACCCCTAGGAAAAATAAGCCCCTTTCTTGGCACTCCTGAAGTCTTCCTGCATATTCCAACAGCATACAAGGGGAAGAGGAGCGGCCAAGAGAGATACAACGTGGGTAAACTAAAGCAGCAGTACTAAGCATCCCTAGCCCGTATAGAACAGTTTCCATTTGCCCAGCTCCATCTAAGATAACCAGAGAGCCTGCTCACACATCGCCTATTTATACCAGACATCGCAGCAGCTGCATGGAAGAGAAGCTGTGGTGGGAGAAGTTTGCGATCTGAAGTGGCTGATCCAAAGGCTGTACAAAGACAAGAAGATCACACACCGACATTTTATGTATGATACCTATTGGACCCGCAGAAGATTGACAACAAGAGAAAGATTATAGACCTGGCCAAATTTAAATTGGTGTTACCTGTATTAGGGGAAATAACAGATACGAAAACAATACAAACACAAATTGATGAAATAAAGAAACCTGTGGGGGTTTTTTCTATGTGAGTGAGGGAGACAAAAGGCAGAACTGCCTGTAGCGAGTGCCTCCCCCATAGTTGAAAGAGTGACAGGGCCAAAATCAAGGGACGTTCGAATCAAAATGCCTGGAGACACGGAGTTTGAACCAATTTAAGTCATAGGAGGAGGGAAAGACAGATTCTGTGAGAGAGTTCCAGAGTTCAGCTTTTGCATAGAAGAAAGACTGAGAGTAACATTTCACTCTTGGGTTGGAGAGTTGCACAGAGTATGGGTGGGATTGTGTTGCAAGACGGGTACCACGTACCCTACGTAGAGGAGGTGGTATATACTGGGAGAGCTCTGAGGAACACTGATTAGTGTAGTAGCGATAGCATAGCGAGAGAGATGCAACATTGCGGCGAAATGTAGAATAGTGGAAGAAATTAATTAAATATAAGAGAGAGAGAGAGAGAGAGATGAGCAGATAATCCTGTCATAAGAAGCACTTGCCAGAAGAGGGGTGGGTGGGTGTGGGGACAATGGGAACGAGAGAAGGGGGCTGAAAAATAGTGTAGTGAAAAATATGTATAGGAAAAATAATAGAGAGCAGAAGGAAATTAGTTGTTGTTGTTGTTGTTGTTGTTGTTGTTCCCCAGGCTGTCTGGCCGAACAGCCCCAAGGTCTCGAGCAATGGGAACGAGAGAAGGGGGCTGAAAAATAGTGTAGTGAAAAATATGTATAGGAAAAATAATAGAGAGCAGAAGGAAATTAGTTGTTGTTGTTGTTCCCCAGGCTGTCTGGCCGAACAGCCCCAAGGTCTCGGGACAATGGGAACGAGAGAAGGGGGCTGAAAAATAGTGTAGTGAAAAATATGTATAGGAAAAATAATAGAGAGCAGAAGGAAATTAGTTGTTGTTGTTGTTGTTGTTGTTCCCCAGGCTGTCTGGCCGAACAGCCCCAAGGTCTCGAGCAAGGCCAAGGCCATAAACGAGCACCCCCACAAAATCCTCTCTGCTTACCACTAACAAAGCCCGGGTGACCGCGCCCCTCAGGCAGGGAGCTGAGGAGGTGCGGGAAACGCCTGGGAAACCAAAGACACACCCGAGGCCCGGTGCCCCTCAGCCATTATGAAGGGAAAGTTGAGGGGCAGGGGCAAGATGTGACACTTTGGCTCCCATCTTCCAACTTCTAGGTCAAGTCAATCCACGGCAAAGACGCCGTCACTTGAGATCTAGAAGATATATAAGTAAAAGGAACAGTCAGAGTAAGCTATGGGTATGGCAGAGATCGCTCAGTTCTCACTCGGATAGACCAGCCCATCACCACATGACTAGAACCCAATCCTCTCAGCATCAGCTAGGAAAGGCCCTAGAAAGCCGCCTTTGGCGGGGGATAGCTCCCCTATTTCAACTCCTTTCAGGGTTGGGCACCCGCCCTGGAAATTAGTTAATGTATTAATAACTAAATCTAATATTATGAGGTAAAAATAATACAATAAATAATACAGTAGATGTGCTGTTTTCGCATTTACAAAAACAATGATATTAACAAATAAATAAATGTAAAACTGCATACACAAATATGAGACCTAGAATTCTGAAATTATAGTTTATTTCTTAAACATATATAACTAATATATATATATACTGTATATATATATATATATATATATATATATATATATATATATATATATATATATATATATATATTGTACAGGGTGTTTCAGTTAACGTTTTCATAAATTACAGGACGTATTCATCAGGTGGATGGGACTCGTTAGCCTTGGTCGGCAACTCATCTAGGGGAGACAACCTTATACAAATCCGGGTGGATGGGACTCGTTAGCCTTGGTTGGCAACCTGTCTAGGGGAGTAAACCTGATACAAAACCGTACTGCTTACCTAAGGTAAGGCATGTTATTGGATGGATCCGAACACCACTATAGAAAACTAGTGCTAACAAGATACACAGAGGGCTTCGGAGTCGGACGGATCCTAAATTGAGTGGTCAATCCTGTATGTCCTTCACTAAACTGGCTCGGGTTGTCCCTCTCACAGGGAATAGGTCCGCCTGGGGGCATTCTGTGTATGGCCACCCTCGTAAGGGGAGTAAGGCGTCCGGCATAGATAGATAGATAGATTCATCAGGCAATAATAAGACTATTTTATTCTATGGCGTTCGGGTGAGTATATATAATTACGAAGATATTACATATCGAAAGTTATCGATAGATAAAGGGAACAAGGGTGACAAACGAATATTTCATAGCTAGCGCAGGCTTAGTCATGTACTTGACCTTTCACTGTCTTGATGGCGTAATGCTTAGTGTGTTTAAGATTTGTACGTGGTAACCCAGGTTCGAATCCCGGTAAGATCGCATGCTTTCATTAATTTAACTGGCATTTGTTTGGTGCTAGGAGTTAAATTCATAAATCTCTTTTACTAGTAGATATATTACATAGTCTTCGATCAAAGGTAATGCATAGTGACTTTGTAGCGCACATGGCTGACAACGAGAGAACCTATTTAAGGGGCCCACCTCGCTGTTTCTCTTTCTCTCCCTCTCTCTTTGGCTTGTATCCATTCGGCCCCACTTCAGCCTACTGTTTTAAGACCGTTACCCCCTTACCCCCATCCAGGTGTCAATATTTTCTTGGCGAGCGGCCGAGCCAGCATATACTGTATATTTATTTTGTTTTACAGCAAGCTAAATTTGTACATTTTTCGATAGAAAAATGTCTCCTGCGAAGCCGGATTTCTCCATACAATGCTGGCTCGCTATCACTCGCCAGGAAGAAATCGACACCTGGATGGGGATAAACGTCTTAAAACAGTTGGCGGAATGGGGCCGAATGGATACAAGCCAGATAAAGAGAGAAAAGGAGAGAAAGAGAAAAAAAAGCAGGTGACCCTCCTTTAGAGCAGGACGAGAAGGATGATCAATTCCCCTAACACCCCACCTCTCTTCACCTAGCAGAACATTTTGAAAACACATTGTTAGCGAACATTCCTGACGTCCATTATGGTATAGGTGTCTGAGGTAATTTGTGTCCAGCACTATAGTCTATCCATTATAATTAGGTAAACAATCTTTAACACTAAAATCTATAACCAAAAACGACGAGTATAATCCAGCTAATATTTCTACCATTTGGGAAGAGGCAGGAATTGGTGTGGAGATTTACAGCCCATTTGCTCAAGCCGTGTTTTAGTTACATAGGTTATAAGTCACGATTTCTTGCTTACTTAAAATGAATGGACTAGAGTGAATGCCTCTGGAGTTACTGACACTTGATATAATACCAGGGGGCATTAAATGTTTAGTGTAAAGACGGGATGAAATATTGTCTAAGTAAATACCAGATTTATTGCAAAGATTGTTCTGTGTCCTAGATTCTCCTGCATAATAATGCGTAGATTATACTTTAAAATGTGTGTTATATTCTAAATTACTTGAGTATTTATCAGGTACGAAATGTGAAAAATTATACTATGGTTACCATATGCTTGTATTTTTCTTTATTCTATACTAACATTACCAACACAATCATACTGTAACTATTAGTTCTAACTATCTATCTATCTATTGCCGGACGCCTTACTCCCCTTACGAGGGTGGCCATTCCAGAATGCCCCCAAGCGGACCTGTCCTCTATGAGAGGGACAACCCGTGCCAGTTTAGTAAGGACTTACAGGATTGACCACTCAATTTAGGATCCGTCCAACTCCGAGGCCCTCTATTAGTTGATCACATAAATAACTTGTACTAATTAGCTTTCTATTAAATGTACACAGTAGACGAAACTAAAGTGGTCTATTCTGCAAACACAACGTCTGCAAGATTCCTGCATCGGGGAAGCGGTACTTTACACCTTAACCCTTTACCGGTGCTGTCCTTTGAGCTTTATTGTGACTACTATTAGACATTTTATTCAGCTTTAAATGGGGCCTCCAGCAATAATAGGCTTCGAACTATCTCACTAATCCTTTTCTCACCACATATCCTTCTTAAACTGCGCAAAATCGTCTAAATATAGCTAGAATAAATTATAAAAGGAAGAGAAGAGAAAACATAGGTTAAGGTAAAGTAATTAGTATCACATTATCAGGCAAACAATTAAATTATCTCCATTATGAAACACTGGTGAAAATAAACCCTTGGTAGACAATATTTTACAGTGGTGTCCCGGAATGCCAAAACAAGAGGAATATAGAGGAATTGGCCTTATATATATTACATCTCTTTTCTAAGAGAGAGAGAGAGAGAGAGAGAGAGAGAGAGACTGTCAATCGAGCTTTCATAATTCCGAACGTAGGAAAGTTGTTGTTTTTCCGTTACTTGTCCCAGGGCGGTTTTCACCAGCCATGTTGAAATACAATAAATATTCAGCAACCATATCAAGGTTGAAACCATATCAATGTTGAAATACAGTAAATATGCTGCACCATATCAAGGTTGCTTGAAAAAGTGTCAGGATCGGTATGTACGAAAAGTGTGTTGGAAATAAATAATAAATTAATACCTATTATATAGATATATATATTTTATATAACGTATATAGATATATATATATAATATAATATATATATATATAATAACCCCGTATATATATATAATATCTATATATATATATATATATATATATAATATATATATATATATACCGGTTCTATATATATATTATTATATATATAGATTATATAAGACCGGTATATATATATATATATATATATTACTAATACCGGTATAGTATGATATATATATATATATATATATAATATATATAGATATATATACAGATACTTAACAGGCTATATGAATAAGCTATTGGCAAACTGTAAACCCGTATAACATCTTACATTTGAATTAACTATATTAGATTTCTTTTTGCATATGTATGATATGCCATATTGGTTTAACATTTACAATAAACTGTTATGGCTTTCGAAATATATACTCATAATATAAAATAAGCGTAGAAATACACGTATATATTATAAAGTATCGTAATTGCTTAAACTCCTTTAGTTTACATCACGTTGTTCTATTTCCATATAACAGTAGGTCTTAAGAAATGTAAGAACAGGAGGAAATATACAGAACTAATGAAAATAGATCCATGCACGTAATGGCGTATAAAGGACACTTGCTGTCAGAGAGAGATAGAGGTGTGTGTGTGTGTGTGTGTAGAGAAGAGAGCCGAAAGAGAGATTAACAATTAACCCACAGTTCTGCCCTTTGTCCCCTCTCACTCACATAGAATAAACCAAAATAGAAAATCACTATACCTGTACATGAACTTTTGAAGACGTACTATTCCCCTCTTTGTTGGAAGGTGAATTGGTTGTTGTTTGTTTCTTGGCAAGATGGGTACACAACCAAGAAGTCCCAAGTTATATCTCGGGCAGCGTGGAGAAGTAAATAGGAACCTGATGTGAGCGGACTATTTGTGAGCCTGTAATTGTAGGAGGAATTCAGCCTTCAGGCCCTCGGACCTTTTTATACTAAAACATGTACCAAATTATCTCGGATGGGTGGGTCTAGGGGTTTATTTATTTGTTAAGATTGATGGAGGTCTTAGGCGGTGAACTAAAAAAACAATCCCCTTAATGTTACTCTAGATGGACGTCGCAAATCCCGCTAACATCAGGTTCTTATTTACTGCCTACAGAGCATTGGGTGTGAAGAGATTAAATCAACATCCTTATAATGGCAACGAAAGGTCTTAAAATTGACAGAAATGGGTGCATTTTGTACATAATTTTTTGTACAAAATGTATAAATGTCACAAATACGGGTGTATTTCTAAGCTTGATGGAGGACTAGCGAGGACTATAAAATTAATTCATGAATAAATAAATCATTATACAAAAAAAAAAAAAAAAATAATCAATAGCCCTTTAAAATAATTCCTAGTTTGGCAGAAGCTCTCGATGGGGGAAAAAAAATACAGTCTCATCAGCCAGCCGAGTTTTTGGACGGTACTCTTTGGCTCTACTTCTCTTTCTCGCTGCGTTGACTGTTTTTTTTGTATCCACCGGCCCGATCTCATTTCGGGACCAAACTCAAACTTTCTCTCTGCGCCCCTTTACTTCCAATCGTATCTCCCCTGCATGTCCAAGTTAAGGGAGGCAGACTGTTTGTTTTGGTCTATTAATTCATTTATTTAAATTTGTTATTTTAGTTTCCTCGCTAGACCTCCATCAAGCTGTAAATAACACCCCCCTAGACCCACCTTCAAGACAAATTTGTACAATTTTCTGTAGAAAAATGTCCCGGCCGAAAAGTGGTTACTCTTAAAATTACAGGCTCGCTATCGCTCGCCAGGTCAAAACTGACATCTAAAAGGCAGGAAAAGTCTTAAAATTGATAACGAAATGACGAATGGTGTGAAAGAGTGTTAAGATCGCCAAACTAATGGGCCGAACGTCTTATATTCCCAAAACTAGTGGGGCTAAACATTAGAGAGAAGGGGGTCCATGAAAACCGGTCTGCCTCCCCGTAATGTATAGTATTTCCTCAGTCCTTTAATAACCCCGTGAGGCTCATGACGCGTTTTGACGGTGTATTCTTGCTATCATTAGACGATTTTATTCCGGTTAGGAAGGCCCCTCTAGGAATCAAATGGGTTAACTATATCCCATTCAGCACTCGTCTGACTCCCCAAATATTCTTCCTAAGCTGAATACAATCGTTTAATGAGAGCCATGCTAAAATGTCAATACTCTGTCATAATCCTCAAGGTGTTAAGTATGTTTTATGATCTGTGTTGGATATTTTGTGGCAACTTGACAAATGGTTGTGGCATTGCAAAATTGTTTCTTAAGTAATTCGTAGTAAATTGCTCAATTGTTGTCAAAAAGAAAAAGAAAAAAAAAAAAAGAAAAAGAAAAGAACAAGAAAAAAAAAAGAAAAAGAAGGAAAAAAGAAAAAGAGAGAGAAAAAAAAGAAAAAAAAAGAAAAAAAAAGAGGAAAAAGAAAAGAAAAAGACAAAGACAAGAAAAGAAAAAGAAAAAGAAAAAGAAAAATAAGAGAAGAAAGAAGAAGAAGAATAAAAAGAAGAAGAAGAAGAATAATAAGAAGAAGACGGAGGAGGAGGAGAAAAGAGAAAACAAGGAGATGAAGACGCAAAGCCAAAGAACCGATTCAGGGGTGCTCTAAAAGGAAAGCACCGGTACAGATCTCCAAGTTGTTGCCCTTTTGTGGCCCCCACACAGGAAGAGAAGGGAATTTTGGCTGTG
>CM064487.1:19549627-19554627 GCA_032716605.1 Paralithodes platypus
ACTTCTAGGTTGGCAGTAGGGAGGTCAATCCACGGCAAAGACGCCGTCACTTGAGATCTAGAAGATATATAAGTAAAAGGAACAGTCAGAGTAAGCTATGGGTATGGCAGAGATCGCTCAGTTCTCACTCGGATAGACCAGCCCATCACCACATGACTAGAACCCAATCCTCTCAGCATCAGCTAGGAAAGGCCCTAGAAAGCCGCCTTTGGCGGGGGGATAGCTCCCCTATTTCAACTCCTTTCAGGGTTGGGCACCCGCCCTGGAAATTAGTTAATGTATTAATAACTAAATCTAATATTATGAGGTAAAAATAATACAATAAATAATACAGTAGATGTGCTGTTTTCGCATTTACAAAAACAATGATATAAACAAATAAATAAATGTAAAACTGCATACACAAATATGAGACCTAGAATTCTGAAATTATAGTTTATTATCTTAAAAATATATATACATAATATATATATATATATATATATATATATATATATATATATATATATATATATATATATATATATATATATATATATACAGGGTGTTTCAGTTAACGTTTTCATAAATTACAGGACGTATTCATCAGGTGGATGGGACTCGTTAGCCTTGGTCGGCAACTCATCTAGGGGAGACAACCTTATACAAATCCGGGTGGATGGGACTCGTCAGCCTTGGTTGGCAACCTGTCTAGGGGAGTAAACCTGATACAAAACCGTACTGCTTACCTAAGGGTAAGGCAGGTTAGTGGATGGATTAGCCGAACACCACTATAGAAAACTAGTGCTAACAAGATACACAGAGGGCTTCGGAGTCGGACGGATCCTAAATTGAGTGGTCAATCCTGTATGTCCTTCACTAAACTGGCTCGGGTTGTCCCTCTCACAGGGAATAGGTCCGCCTGGGGGCATTCTGTGTATGGCCACCCTCGTAAGGGGAGTAAGGCGTCCGGCAATAGATAGATAGATAGATTCATCAGGCAATAATAAGACTATTTTATTCTATGGCGTTCGGGGTGAGTATATATAATTACGAAGATATTACATATCGAAAGTTATCGATAGATAAAGGGGAACAAGGTGAACAAACGAATATTTCATAGCTAGCGCAGGGCTTAGTCATGTACTTGACCTTTCACTGTCTTGATGGCGTAATGCTTAGAGTGTTTAAGATTTGTACGTGGTAACCCAGGTTCGAATCCCGGTAAGATCGCATGCTTTCATTAATTTAACTGGCATTTGTTTGGTGCTAGGAGTTAAATTCATAAATCTTATTTTACTAGTAGATATATTACATAGCTTCGATCAAAGGTATGCTATAGTGACTTTGTAGCGCACATGGCTGACAACGAGAGAACCTATTTAAGGGGGCCCACCTCGCTGTTTTTCTCTTTCTCTCCCTCTCTCTTTGGCTTGTATCCATTCGGCCCCATTCAGCCTACTGTTTTAAGACGTTTACCACTTTACCCCCATCCAGGTGTCAATATTTTCTTGGCGAGCGGCAGCGAGCCAGCATATACTGTATATTTATTTTGTTTTACAGCAAGCTAAATTTGTACATTTTTCGATAGAAAAATGTCTCCTGCGAAGCCGGATTTCTCCATACAATGCTGGCTCGCTATCACTCGCCAGGAAGAAATCGACACCTGGATGGGGATAAACGTCTTAAAACAGTTGGCTGAATGGGGCCGAATGGATACAAGCCAGATAAAGAGAGAAAAGGAGAGAAAGAGAAAAAAAAGCAGGTGACCCTCCTTTAGAGCAGGACGAGAAGGATGATCAATTCCCCTAACACCCAATACCTCTCTTCACCTAGCAGAACATTTTGAAAACACATTGTTAGCGAACATTCCTGACGTCCATTATGGTATAGGTGTCTGAGGTAATTTGTGTCCAGCACTATAGTCTATCCATTATAATTAGGTAAACAATCTTTAACACTAAAATCTATAACCAAAAAACGACGAGTATAATCCAGCTAATATTTCTACCATTTGGGAAGAGCCAGCCAGGGAATAGGTGTGGAGAGATTTACAGGCCATTTGGTCAAGCCGTTTTTGAGTTACAGAGGTTAGAAGTCACGATTTCTGACCTACTTAAAATGAATGGACTAGAGTGAATGCCTCTGGAGTTACTGACACTTGATATAATACCAGGGGGCATTAAATGTTTAGTGTAAAGACGGGATGAAATATTGTCTAAGTAAATACCAGATTTATTGCAAAGATTGTTCTGTGTCCTAGATTCTCCTGCATAATAATGCGTAGATTATACTTTAAAATGTGTGTTATAATTCTAAATTACTTGAGTATTTATCAGTGTACGAAATGTGAAAAAATTATACTATGGTTACCATATGCTTGTATTTTTCTTTATTCTAATACTAACATTAACCAACACAATCATACTGTAACTATTAGTTCTATCTATCTATCTATCTATTGCCGGACGCCTTACTCCCCTTACGAGGGTGGCCATACACAGAATGCCCCCAAGCGGACCTATTCCCTGTGAGAGGGACAACCCGAGCCAGTTTAGTAAAGGACTTACAGGATTGACCACTCAATTTAGGATCCGTCCAACTCCGAGGCCCTCTATTAGTTGATCACATAAATAACTTGTACTAATTATCTTTCTATTAAATGTACACAGTAGACGAAACGATAAAGTGGTCTATTCTGCAAACACAACGTCTGCAAGATTCCTGCATCGGGGAAGCGGTACTTTACACCTTAACCCTTTCTGTACCGGTGCTGTCCTTTGAGCTTTATTGTGACTACTATTAGACGATTTTATTCAGATTTAAATGGGCCTCCAGCAATTAATAGGCTTCGAACTATCTCACTAATCCTTTATACTACCACATATCCTTCTTAAACTGCGCAAAATCGTCTAAATATAGCTAGAATAAATTATAAAAGGAAGAGAGAGAGAAAACATAGGTTAAGGTAAAGTAATTAGTATCACCATTATCAGGCAAACAATTAAATTATCTCCATTATGAAACACTGGTGAAAATAAACCCTTGGTAGACAATATTTTACAGTGTGTACCGGAATGCAAAACAAGAGGAATATAGAGGAATTGGCCTTATATATATTACATCTCTTTTCTAAGAGAGAGAGAGAGAGAGAGAGAGAGAGAGAGACTGTCAATCGAGCTTTCATAATTCCGAAACGTAGGAAAGTTGTTGTTTTTCCGTTACTTGTCCCAGGGCGGTTTTCACCAGCCATGTTGAAATACAATAAATATTCAGCAACCATATCAAGGTTGAAACCATATCAATGTTGAAATACAGTAAATATGCTGCAACCATATCAAGGTTGCTTGAAAAAGTGTCAGGATCGGTATGTAAGAAAAAGTGGTGTTGGAAATAAAGATAAATAAATTAATACATATATATATATATATATATATATATATATATACTGTATATATATATAATATATATATATATATATATATATATATACCGTATATATATATATATATATATATATATATATATATATATATAATTATATATACACCGGTATATATATATATATATATATATATATATACCGGTATATATATATATATATATATATATATACCGGTATATATATATATATATATATTATATATATATATATATATAAAGATAACAGGCAAATATATGAATAAGCTATTGCAAACTGTAAACCCGTATAACATTTACATTTGATTAATATATATATTTCTTTTTGCATATGAGTAGGATATTCCATATTGGTTAACATTACAATAACTGTATGGCTTTCGAAATATATATCATAATATAAAATAAGCGTAGAATACAGTATATATTATAAAGGTATCGTATTGCTTAAACTCCTTTAGTTAAATCACTTGTTCTATTTCCAATATACAGTAGGTCTTAAGAATGTAAGAACAAGGAGGGAAATATACAGAACTAATGAAAAATAGATCCATGCACGTAATGGCGTAATGACACTTGCTGTCAGAGAGAGAGAGAGTGTGTGTGTGTGTGTGTGAGAGAGAGCGAAAGAGAGATTAACAATTAACAGACAGTTCTGCCCTTTGTCCCTCTCACTCACATAGAATAAACAAAAATAAAATCACTATACCTGTACATGAACTTTTGAAGACGTACTATTCCCATCTTTGTTGGAAGGTGAATTGTGTTGTTGTTCTTGGCAAGATGGGTACACAACCAAGAAGTCCCAAGTTATATCTCGGGCAGGTGGAGATGTAAATAGGAACCTGATGTTAGCGGATATTTGTGAGCCTGTAATTTAGGAGGAATCAGCCTTCGGCCTGGACATTTTTATACTAAAACATGTACCAATTATCTCGATGGGGGGTCTAGGGGGTATTTATTTTAAGATTGATGGAGGTCTAGGGAGTGAACTAAAAAAAAATCCCCTTAATGTTACTCTAGATGGGACGTCGCAAATACCCGCTAACATCAGGTTCTTATTTACTGCTAGAGTCATTGGGTGTGAAGAGATTAAATCAACACCTAAATGGCACGAAAGGTCTTAAAATTGACAGAAATGGGGCATTTTGTACATAATTTTGTACAAAAATGTATAAATGTACAAATACGGGTGTATTTCTAAGCTTGATGGAGGACTAGCGAGGAACTATAAAATATATGAATAAATAAATCATTATACAAAAAAAAAAAAAAAAAAATCAATAGCCCTTTAAAATAATTCCTAGTTTGGCAGAAGCTCTCGATGGGGGAAAAAAAATACAGTCTCATCAGCCAGCCGAGTTTTTGGACGGTACTCTTTGCTCTACTTCTCTTCTCTGCGTTGACTGTTTTTTTTATCCACCGGCCGTCTCATTCGGGACCAAACTCAAACTTTCTCACTGCGCCCCTTTACTTCCAATCGCTCCCCTGCATGTCCAAGGTAAGGGGAGGCAGACTGTTTGTTTGGTCTATTAATTCATTTATTTATATTTGTTTTTAGTTTCCTCCCTAGACCTCCATCAAGCTTAGAAAAACACCCC